>JAHZNB010007324.1:0-45944 GCA_027744295.1 Callyntrura guangdongensis | reverse complement strand
TTCAATGTAATATGCTACAAGAACTGTAGGACATGTTCATATTCAAATGGGCGATAGATTGAGAAGCGAACTGTGTGTATGTAAGCATATGAACCGTACGCAACATGATGTCGTAAACTTTCAACGGTTTACTGTAACACAAGGAGTCATTGAATAATCAAACATAGGACGCTGACACTGCATGTCAACTATTATATCAGCAAAAAATATTATAACGATGAACTTAGTATATCTAGCTCGGTAAAAATTGGAACGCTCCCTCTTTGTTCGATCGATCACGATTTTCACTTGAGTACTGACTAATACATTCATTTTAGTCCACATTATGATTACTTTAAATCTTGCATTTCATTTTTTCCGATAACAGCAACATTGTTGTAGTCACAATTTATCGCGGCTACCTTACAACGCCATCTGGTCCTTTTTCAATAGTCCCATTGAGTATGTTGCAAACACCTTGGAGAGTAAAACTAAAACTTTCCATCAAACTGTGCAGATGGCAGTGAAAGTAAAGCAGCGATTTCCGTTCCACCATTCGCATATCCCAGTTTGATTTATGAAACTCATGTGGTGATACTATATTTTAAATTGCAAACCCCGATTCTCAGTATGGCTTATGGTTACCGTTACCGTATCAGTAATATGGTTACGGGTTTACAATGTTGGTTAGAAAAGTTTCTGGGTTATCGTCGAATCCTAGAAGAAATCTTTCTGGGGTAGGATCAGAAGTCGACAGTGTAAATGAAATACTGCGACGTACAGTGTTTGGTAGTTGGTAAATGGTAAATGTTATGAAAACAGTAAATTCCTCACAAATCAAACCACTTTCCCTCGGTCTCGCGTTTACTTTTTTTTTGTTCTCACCAAAGTCTAAAACCCTCTTCGGGTTGGTTCATTGCTCACAGCAGCAGAACAATTTTGCTGCTGTTCTTTTTTTTTGGAGTGTTTTCCAACGGCAATTGTAAAATGATTGGTGGGAATGAAGGCACACAATGTGATTTATCGCTCTAGGTGACATTTTTGAAATAATAATAAAAAAACAAAAGTTGGTTATATTTGGCTCAAAGGAGTCGCTTTGCGACTTGTTATCTTTTCATGATGATTGTTCTTTAACAAGTTTCCAGGAATTATTATCAGTAGAGATGATAGCATTCTCTATTTTTACTTTTCCCAACTTCTTTCTCCTGAACTACTGCCATTGTAGCGTTTAAAAGAAATGGCCTTGTCACTATAACTTGTCTACGTCGATTTTCTTTCTCGCCAGAGTTTATACAAATAGACAGATGAATGTACATATAAACTACCTACAATTTAGTTGGCAAGAAAAATAAAAAGAAAAAAGTTTTATGGTTCCCTTTGGCGTCTCCCTTAATGACTTGTTCATCTAGTACAATAAATGTGTACACATGTAACAAAAGCAGTTTTTTCTACCCACATGCACATACTCCAGTCACCAGTGCATGGGTTGATAGTAAAGTGGTAGGAAGGTTGATGACGATGATGATAGTAAAGGAAAGAGGTAAAGTGGTGTTGCACCACTTCAATGATTGCACATCCAGTTTTGCTTCCTTTAGCTGTACCCATCTAGAAACACCACACTTCTTCTACGCCAGCTCCTCTTCATCATCCTCATCATCGTCATCACCACATATCTTCTAAGTCCTCTACTTTCACATGCATTACGTAACTTTCTTCTGGCGACGGAAAGAAAACCAAGTAATTTTCGAAGGAACTCAGCACAGAGGCTGAAATAAGAAGAAAAAAGTGGATATATAGGCTAGACCTGGCCTTAGGACTGAACTGTTATTACTTGAACTAACTAAAACTCAACTTTGGAAGTCTCGTACATGTTGTACATGCAGACTTCGTTAACACTAACATTACCACCTTTGCTACAAAGAGAAGCATTTTTATTTCATCTTTTCTCCAATCTTTTTTCTCTCTCTCTAACTCACAATCAGTCTGTCTGTCGCTTAACTTTCTTTTTTCGTGCTGTGTCTTATTGAAATGGGAAACTTTGTGGACAAGGGTAGTATTTTTCTTGTTGGATTAAATAGAGAAATGAAGGTGACATTTCTACATTATTTCTTCTTGCTTCGTGTCACATGCATTAGGAGGATTGTGGTATTAGTAGCAGGAGGGAGATAGTGAGGGAAGTGAGGGGTTTGCAGAGATTAGGGATACGATGAAAGAGAGAAAGTGTGCGAGAGAGAGAAGAAAACCCAAATGGAAGATGAAAAATGTAGTAATCAGTCCAATAGTATCCTGTGTAAGGTATCATGTAATTTAGAAACGTCTGTCTAGTGGATTTTCAGCTGCCGTGTATCCCTTTGTATCCAACAACTTAGAAGACTACCCCATTCAGGGCAGCGTGTCTCTGTTGATAAGCATACATACCTGTATTAATTTCGTTGAATATAATTCCAGGTAGTAGTACTAGTCGTAAAGTCATTGAATATATACCTTGTCCGTATATGGAAAAAGGGTGATAACTCTCATATATCTTACCTGTCCAGGGATAGCCTTGTTTTTTATATTTTATCACTACGTTTCTTTCAATTTCTGAATCCAACGTGCAAGTCGTGCTCAGCCAAGTTTTTGGGTACGTGGTTACAGACAGATACACAGTAACCCAGTAACAGAACAAATGGCATTTTTAACCGAAGTATTTCTTTTTGCATGATTCTGGTTTTTCAGGTTATTCAGGTGTTACCACTCCAACAACTGATGCTGCCGATTTCCCATAGAAGCATGGATTTCACAAGCTGCTTCAACCAATTTACATCACCGTCATGAGTCAAATTCTTTGCGAATAAGAAATTGATTATGATAGATGAGTTAAATAATAGAAAATGTGATTACCAGCACAGATGCACATACATGCACACGTTTTGTACTGGCGACAATGAACACGTGTGCGTTATGTGGTGTGTGTGGGTGTCTGGCCTGTCATCTCGTATGCTGCATGTGAGCTACTTTTGCAAACATGACATGTATCATGAGATTTTCTCCGCCGCCGGGTGAGCATTTCATAACGGCGAACGTAAGCTGGATGAAAATGGCCAAGTAATTGGTTAGCCAAGTGAAAGAAAGAAAAACGAACGAAGGGAAAAAACTTCGTACCAATATCATGTCATCATAACCGCTTTCCCTACCGCCATGACTGACGCTTGAATTTCATATCATTATTAGCTACGACGTACATCACATACACCCGTTGCTAGGTAGAAGGGCAATGCTTGGGTAATCGTCGTGAGCTACTTTTTTCTGAAAAGGAAATGTGGTCAGTGATGAAAGGGCTTCTTACTTTTATCATGACGCTTTGTGAGGCTTCTGTCACAAAGGCTTTATAAGTTTTAGGAAATAAATGAAGTCACACAGCATATTATTCTATTTTGACGACAGCGACGACGATGATGACCACGATCACGATAATGATGCTGACGATGAAACTTATTTGTCAGCTTAACTGATAGCTTTCACAGGATTTCTCCCTTTTTAACTTTTTTTGTATAACCAATTTTACTCATCATCACTCCCAAGTCCTTTTTCCATGACCGCAAGACTCTTTCCATTATGATGAAAGACAAAGACGATGGATCTCATGGATGATGATCAAAAGTCGACTGTAAAAGTGAAGGAGCAGATAGAAACATATGCTATGATGGTCATAGCCACAATTCATATGAAGAGAACATGGAGTAAAAGTGAGAGAGTGCCACAACAGCAGTAGTAGCAGCAGTGGTTAGCTTGTTACTGATGATCACCAAGGCATGTAGTAGCTGCAGCAGTGGTAATCATTTATTGATTTGCTTTCATCTGGATTTTCTCTTTTGTTTCGTTCCCGTTGTCGTGTTCTCTGTCAATATTAGATTATTTTGAACAGAAAAAAGGAAAGGCGTAAGGAAAGCGGTTTTTTCGTTGGTCTATTTAATACAAAAAATAGCAAGTGGAAAAGATTTCTCACAGGAAATGTCCTAAATTTGTTACCCGTCCATAAGATGACCATTTTTTCATTATTTACTTCATGCTGCTGTTCGTGGTGATTACATAGTTGATTCGTGCTTCTTGCTCTTGGAATTTACAGCAGCAGTAGTGCAGTAGTGGAGGCAGGAAAGGGAAGGAGCATACAGGAAAAGCGAGTGGAGATAGAAAGGAGACATGAAATATGGAAGCGATTAAAACGAGAATGGGGCAACAAAAGAAATCGTACAACAATGCAATGAGCGGTGAGCAAGTAATGAAGTAGTTTGACGAAAGGATGACAGCGATGATGATGATGATAATAATAATGACGACGACGACGGTACACGATGCTGTGTCAGCGCAGTTTAAACAAAAGCGGACGTGAACAACTGATAAATTAAAATCCTAAAAAGGTCCTCTGCTTTTTGATTTCGCTGAACCGTATAAAGGATAATAATAAAACCAGAAACACAATGGCAGATATCTGAATTGTCAGAACGAAAGCCTACAAAAGATACATGATGAACGGGAAGCTTTTTAAAGGCAATTTAAGCTCATTAATAAGAAAATAAAATGATGACAGCCAGTAAAATGGAGAAAACTGCTGCAGGCATAAAGCATACTTATTTTTATGAACGAAAAGCTCATGTTTCTATGATATATGTACTTGCAGGGTTGATGCTCACATCATCATCATCGTCCTCATCGTTCCACCCAGCTAACAATACATATTATATTTAGCTTTATTCATTCTTTCCCTGACTCCCCTTTCTCTTCCTGACCCTTCTCTAGTTTATAACGCAGAAAATATACTCAGGCTGTTTTTGTCTAAAGAAAATTCCTTTGAAAGAAAATCTTTCCCGACCTTTTGACGTTTGAAATTTGAGTCCGTATAATACATTGCCAAGATTTTGTTGTTGAAGCTGAACCGTTACCGATATAACGTATTTCTGTGTATGGGTGGGTGTAACTATACACGGGAAGGAAGGAAAGCTTTTGTACGTTTTTAATGTTCCCTCTGAATCTACAATAAAGATTCATAGGCAAATGCGACCATCAAATAAGCTGCCTTGTATTACTGTCAGCACGACGCTGAAGGCACTTAAAATACTTTATGAAATGTGATAGATGCCCGGGAACGGCACAACTAAGACAGAAACTCTCACTAGCAGCTTGAGTCAATATATAAATATTGAAGTGAAATTAAGCCCCAGCTCCCACTCCAACTCTCACAATGGGACGCGTCTGCATGCATGGTGCACACTGACAGGCAGGGGAAATAAAGAGGACCACCTAGTACCCAGACCCAGATACATATACAGTTGCCGTTCAAACATGCAAGAAATAAAACATATTTTTAATATTGTTATTATAAAGTACGATTATTGACAGTAAGTCATTCTTTTCATCCCTTTCATTTATCAAAACAGGGAGTCCCTTGTTTCCCTCCTTATAATAACTACGGATGCTCTACGGAGTTTTAGTGAAAGTCAAAGCGAGCTGTGCAAGCTAGATACAAAAAGGTATACACGTCTATAGATATGATGTGAAAGAGAAAAGGAAACGAGAATAGGAGTACAAGTATGAAATAAATGATGAACTCAAAAGAAAAGCCGATTTGTTCGTATATGGCCTTTAAAGTGATTACATTTTACTGCTCCTTTTCTGCCTCTTCTACTGCATCTAAAGAATAATTTCTACGAATAGCTTAGAACGTACTGAAAACTTGTACAAGAAGCACAAACTACCCTGCACACGACGACGTGCACAAGCCGATTCTATATAAAGCGGGTACTTTTGACCCCCTTCTGAGTTATTGGAAAACCCTTTTTCTCAAAAAATAAAGTTTTGATGTATTTTCGATTGTATAAATCTGTATCCCGTCAAATTGACTAGTTTCAAGTTGCAGTCACGTCCGTAATAAGAGGTATTTTATAGCGAGTTTGGTTCCTTCTGCGGGGGAATCCTTCCGTATCAATTTTTATACCGTCATTCCAATCACGCTAATTGATTGACAGGGTAAAGTTATTTAACCTATTCACCAACAGTTTTCTCAATTAACGCTCCCCACGTCGCCTGACTCAGCCAGTCTCCTAAATTATCTCAAGTTTCCCTTAAGATCTCGCCTCTCTTGGATTCCAGTTGGCATTCTGCACGTAGCATTCCATCCGCAGCTCTGCTTGAATGTGGTTAACCCTTACTGCGTATCTGGCGTGTTATTTATTGTTTCTGGCAGAAACTGTGTCCCATACTGTCCTTGTGGAACCGGAACATCTATTTTACATTATGGGCTACACTACACTGTACCTGTGGACAACTTTCATCCCCGTAATTTATAGTTATTATCAATATTTATCAAAGCTCATCATGTTTGTCCGCTGCTCATATTGTTAGGGCATTGTAGTTACTGAAACAATGCATCATTTTTTGGGATCATCATCATCATTATAATCATTATATAAAGATCTACTTCCTCCAACGGAGGCGAGTCACTATTTCTACTAGATCATCATCTTCCCATCTCATCCGTTTTTTTTCTGGCGAACGAACAAAGTAATCGTTAGTGGGCTTTGTTGGTAGTAACAGGACCAGCCGTGATGGTCGGCCGGGGCTTCATGTCCCATTTTTTATGTGCAAGCCGATCTGTCCTATTCCATGTAATATATACGCTCTTCCCGAACAGATTTGACTAACTATGAAGATTTATGGGGTAATATTTGGAAGTCAATGGCTAAGAACGCATAATCCATGTTTCCTTTCCCTTCTACTCGCAATAATACTTATTTAGGCGGACGTGCAAGTAAGACCAGTTGTTCTTGGTGGGGGGAAGATTTTCAGTGAAGATGCATCACATATTCCTACTTAGTAACACTAGGGCATAGTTCCGTCTATAAAGGCGATGTGGTCTTCTCTACAAGGTACCTGATATAGTACAAGAGTACAACCAGGGCTTTTTTTATTTTATGACCACAGTGTGTAGTGTAGGGCAAGACTGGGCTTGTTCAGGAACTGCTTGGGGTCCTTAATTTGAGTGTATCTTGAAAAACAACAATAGAAACAAACAAAACCTGACAAGCTCCACGTTCTGTATTTCCAGTGAAATGGTGATGAGGCCGTAACATTCGTCAATTTTTTTCCCTGGATTTTGTAAAATTCGTGTATAAATATGTATAATAATATCATGTATTATTCATGACGTCGGATAAGGTGCTCTTTTATTAGTATCATGCTGTTGATGTATTTTCGCAAAAGGAAACAAATGGTGACAAGCGCCTGTTGAAGAGGGATTTTCCCTACGATTTATTACTTGCTATATTGCTTTAGTCAATAGCAAAAAAGAGAAAATGGTTTATAAGGCAGTGGTCCTGTTATATTAGTAAATAGTACTGTGTAGTCGTGGTGGTAGCTGTTACACAATTTTTATAGTGTAGTGTGTAATATGTGTGTATTTGTAAGTGTGGCAAAAAATGAGAGTTTGCACAATTTCTCTCTTGCCTTTTCTTTATATTACTTTTTAAAGAAGGAAAAAAGAACACTATCATCACCAGAGCGTCGTTACTTTTCCATAAAGATTGCCATACTTACTCGGCTCACACAATACACGCACAGACACACTCGCACTCGCTCAGGCTGACTGGTAGTAATTCAGTATAATAGATAGAAGAACACGAGGCGGCAGAGTGGTAGCTGCAAAAAAAGAAGTATAAATATGTATACAAATTTTCCCCATCTGCCTGCTTCTTCTTTTCCGTTTTGGCTTACATATTTGGACCTTATCTTGAAAAGTTTTTCCCTGACGCTGTCTCTCTTTTTTTGCAATTTACTCGTTTCCCCGTCTTTCGTTAACTTGAAGAATAATATGATATGATTTCAAGTGAAATATTATGAGAAGTAGAGCGAAAGTTGCAGAGGAAAAATGTGGATAGACGAGACGAAGAATGAAGGTATGAACCTGCTTTTCTTCTCGCTTCTTCTGTCTCACTCCCTTTTCTATTTCTGGGTAGTACAGACAAGGGAAACAAAGAGACGCTCTGAATAAAAAATATTTTGTTTTCCCTTCTTCAAGAGTTGACATATGGAAGGAAATGGTCATATTTTTGCTTTTATGCATATTGCCATTTCTGCTGGAACAAAACAAAAATAAATTTGTTGTTTGTGTACAACGGTGATGTCTGTGGGATTTGCGTCTTTGTAGTGTACTTATATGAAGGTACAATGGCAATGTTTGTGTTGGTACGACTTTATGTTACGACAAGCAATTATATACATACATGTATACGTCCATTCACACCTACCTACCTTGAAACCTGAGAAGGAATTGTTTCTGGCTGAAGTCCGAACACTGTAGGATTTTGAGAATTGAGGTCTCTTGGGATGCGGTTGCAGAGGCCGAGAGTTTAGAAGAGATGCAATTCAATATTTTCCAGAAATGTTCTTTCTTTTTCTCTTTTTCCCTTTCGCTTTCTTCCCTCTTTTCCCTACGGGGAATATACTTTCATGTATGGTTACGCTACGCTCATGACTTTTAAATTGTTGCAGAATAATAGGAACAAGAACTCGGAAACAGGAATCCGTGTAGCTGTTTGTGTGTGGTTACCGTTTTGGCTCTCCTCCTTTTGTAATCATTTTCATTTCTTTCAATTTCTCTCACTTTTTTGCACCACCAACACCGCTTTTCTTGCCTTCTTTTGGCTCGACACAACATTTAGCAAAGAAAAAAATATGAATTTTTTACAATTATCTTAAATACATTCATGTAGACATATATATGTTTAGAGACTTTATTACTATTGCGAAATTTGTTCTACTAATGTCAGTGGCGTAGGCTGTTTAATATATTATGTATCTCTCTGGGATTTTGTGGGAGTCGCTAATACGGAAATGTCAAATGCACATTTATAACACAACTTGCAGGGAAGGAACACACCATTTTTTATAATGCACTCACAAATAAATCGTTTAGTGTTCACAGGGAAACAACTTGCCAACTAGTACCTAGAAAGCTGAACAAGCAAGCAACAGATAAAGCCGTGCAGTTGCAGAGCGCACCGTGTCGTCGTAGTAGTAATAACCATGCACCATGTTTCGTTATAATAATACCCTTGTTCTTTTATGCTGGCTTCTATTTACTGCAATTGGGTACGTAATCTTGTACCTCTGAAAACCGGAAAGGGTGTTATTTTTCCCAACCGCACTTTCATTTTCTTCTCTGAAGAGAACATTGTACGTCGTCTGGAAGAGGATAAAACGTCAAGCCATCTCTTTGTGCAGCTGCTACTACTGCTGCTGCTGCTGCAGCAAACAAATTGTTTCCATTTGGCTGGGTCCAATTTAAATGGACCTTGTTTCACAACATTTCAAATAAATATACGAGCGTCAAGGTAATAATCAAACGGAAGAAAAGACTGCTCTCGTATTTGTCGCACGTCAGTGTCGCCAGTGGTACTACTTGCAGGCTTTTATTATCGGGGTCGGGGCAAACAAGGACAAACGTCTATACAAAAACATCAACTTGCTGTTTCTGCAACATAACCACCGCGTCTGTTGCTTAGGTTGACTGTGCAGAAAAGTTGTGACCGAGCTGGTTCAAGAGAGCAATAATAAAATATGTTCAATTTTATTAGATATGAACCATTTGTATTTTACACCAGCAGTAGAAGTAGTACTATACTTACCAGAGGTGAACAGATTACCCGGTGGCCCAAGATTGGGTCGGTAGCCGGTTACCCGGTAGCCCGTTCAGCTCTGTTACTTAGATTTTCCTTGGTAATTTTCCATGAACCTGTTCCGTTCCTAATGGTATCTGACAAGTTATCTATGTCAGGAATCCTAATTTGATACACGGGTATAAGCATAACGTTTGATACCTTCCTTTACACTGAATCCCACCGCAATCCCCCTGAGGCGTGTTTATGCCAAATATGTAAACATTGTAAAACTAATAACGCAGCACCAGTAATTTTGTGGAAAAGCTTGGGAACATGTTCTAGTCTGACATGTATTGTCTTAAAAATATGGCGTCCTGTGTGCTGTTTTGTTTTTCGGAATTTCTAACATTAACGTATAAAAATAAATAAATACTACCATTTCTCTCCTTTTCCCTTTCGTTTTTGTCTTTATTGTTATCACCGTAATACATTCTAATGTTGCCCCATAAGGAATACTACCTTACGATACAATGTTGTGTTGCACATTGCTCCGTTACATTCTGACAATAAGCAAGCAGTTTAGGTGACGATGAGAGACAATGTGGCATGTGGCATGGTAAAGGTAGTTATGCTGGGAATAATGAAGTCGTACTTTTACATCTGTAGATGATTGATTATGATAATACAAGCGTCCCTGAGCAGCTAACGTTATTTCGAAATGCAATTATTATGATGGAATGCAAATGCATTTTGTATATTACTCCTACACTTGTAAACATTGTATTAAGACGGTGTAACGGAGTGCGATTTGAAATTAAATGTGACTGATAAAGACAAACAAGATGAAATATTGAAAATTAAATTAGCAGCTCACGATATTTGTGTAGCTTCTGGATAGACTTTCTAATTTGAGGACTGGTGTTGTGATAAGGAAAATAAATTTGATTGTAACGCTTTCATTTATTTTATTCAGACCAAGCCTGAATCGGCAGCTGTGTAGCGTGAAATTCAAACTAATTACATTAGCATCAAAGTTGAGCTGCTGAGACAGTTTGTTTGTGAGTTTACATTCGAATTTAAAGTGATCAGCTTACTTTGCTGATTAAAAACCCATACACAGCAACATCAGGCTGACTGGCGTAAATCCAAACAGCAGAGCAAAAGACAACTCTTCTTTCCAGGAACGGACTAGACATGGTTCCGGTCAAATCGGCCGCTGGTGGTGGTCTAATAGACAGCAATGCTTTGTAATTAAATATTCTACGACTACACAGAGTGGCTACCTTTTATGTAGTTTTAACGAACTGTTTAAAGTCATTGTTTTTAAATTCCTAGAATGAGTAATAAAATGGGCTGAACGGACCAAAGCATATGGCATGTTCCCGGCCTTATTACATTGAACAATGTGGTGAGATGATGATGGCACGTCCTTGTGTCAGTATTTTCTATACAAATACTATATGATAATACGGTTTGGTTAAGCGCTGTTCCAACGCATCTCTCTTATTAATCTCTCACTAGTGAATATTCATGAAGCCTAAATTATTTACGGATGAAAAGCGTGAATGTTTTGCAATGCTTGCATATTAATTTTTCCTGTGCCATATAATCCCTCGTTGGCACCCATAAAACATGCCGTCCGTCACTCAACAATATGTGTAATATCTCACTCACGCACGTTCTCTCTCTCTCTCTCTCTCTTGCTCTCTCGCACTTCATCTATTATTTTGTACCCAGGTCTTCCTTTAATTTAAATACTTTACGTTGTGAACTTGTGAAAAACTCTACACATGGTGACTCCATCTCCGGAAGGGATACACTAGCACCAACTCATTCGCAAGATGAAAGTCAACATTTCAGATTACAAACGAACTATTCTGAGGAACTGGACCGGAAGAAATTCGTCAGCATACCAGAGAGAAATAAAACCGTGGAAATGAAATGCCTGAGTGTCCACGAATTGAAAGGGGGAAACGATGAGACGAAAGAAGGAAGAGGAAAGGTGCTTCAAACTACCAGAGAACGAGAGAGAAACTGTAAAATTTGTAATTGATAAACGCAGGAGCTTTCTCTGTCTTGTATAACTAGTCTTTATTTTATTTTAATAAAAATGGGAATCCTAGTGTTCAATCAGGTGAGCCGGTGTGTTGCTTGCAAAATATATTGTGCTTCCCCACGTGGTGGTAAGGTAAGAATTTCATGCATATGCATCACATAACATATTCATCTCAAATTAAATTATCTACATTTCGGAATTACAGTGAAGGCTTATGATTGTTGCAAAAATATAGCCAACGTCTGTTAATCATACCTTGCCGGTTACCGCCACGTCAAATACGAACAAGAGTATGAACTCCCTACTCGACATTAGTACAGGATACTCAGATAAGTGAAAGTGGAAAACGAGCTGATGATGTAAACGCAGCTATACGTGCTGGCTTCCAGGATGTACATATTTGCGAACACTCTCCCACATTATATAATGCGTACATGTAGGTGAGGTATATGTGTACGCGTTTGAACATTTAAACCTGAAGGTATAAGAATCAAACTAAAAAATGTTTCGAAAATGTACAAAACCACTGGACAAATCCATTTCAGAAGCGTACGCCAACTTCCCAGTCTTTACAAAAGAGGACTACCAAAAAAGAATGATTTTTTACAAGCTGTACAAAAGTACATTGTCGGCGCCAGCTCTACTACAGTCTACAGTACATTTTTTTTGCTGCCAGACCCCAACGATATATTACGCAGTTCGCGTCTGCATTTTATGTGATTCAGAAATACGACCATGGAGACGATAATGATTATGACGGTTATTTTCCACATCACGTTTTTCAAATGTGTGTCTATTATTGCCCCTGTAAGCGGGTTTGCTTCAGGCCAACGCCGAGAAACATTTACCGCAACAACATAACAAACCTAATAATCAAACAGCAGGAAAGCAGCGGAAAAAAGGGAGACAAAAAAATTGCAGTAGAGACCAACAACCCTGACGTGGCTGTTTTTATAAGGGAAGTGTTGACAGAAAAGCAGATTAAAGCCGAGTCTGTTTTTTTGTCCCTGAAAGATAAGCAATATGTGTGCAGGGTTGGTAGGGACCAAAAGATAACAGTTCTGCCGCAAAAACTAATCTTCTTAGAGATGCTATATTTTAGCACACAGTAGATTTCTCGGGCTTCATGATCGGCTTTTTTAACACAAGGTATGGTACTCACAACGGAGTTGTTACGGACAAACTCCAGCGTTGATGAGAAGTTGCTGCCGCTACTAAATAAAATGATAAATATTATGGGACATTTTTGTACACTCCATGAGACACACACTACCAATATTTGCATGCATATTTATATTAACTGTATAATTCTTTTATAGGTATACGACTTTCTTTCAAGAAAAAAAAGATATCGGCGTAAGTGTACTGCTAGTGGGGAAATTGACAATGATAAAAGCATGACGATAACATAATGTTATTGCTATTACACGTTTCTGAAATGGGCGCATACATAAGTGGCACCTCCATAAAAGACATCCAGCACCTCCCTGGTTAGTAGTAGTAGACCCCTTGGAAATAGTAATGTTATAGATCGGTCAACCTCCTTCCTGGTATATATGGTAGTTTATTCTATTTTTCTATACTATTTCCCAGCGTTTTGGATCATAACTTTTATGACTCCCCAGCAGGCTTTTTTGAATCAGGCTCAAAGGTACTCTATTTTTCTTCATTATTATCTGAATCATTATCATCATCAGAATCATCAGCTTCCTTTTTGTTTTTTTGTACTTATTCCTGTGTGAAAAAACCGTTAACATTTTTTTACCCGGCTCTCTCATAGGTGTGGGAAAATATTCTTCAAAACGGGAAAATTCCTGTCTATTGAAAGAATGTGTTGTATGACTGTAGTACGTAGTAGCTAAAGTGGAGTTTTAAACACTAAAAGATTGCAACACATGTTCCTAATGTCTGTATCATTTACGCGACGTGTGCTTCCATAATGTTTTGGTGCTTTTGCAATTGCGCTTTTTACAAAATAATAATAATAAAGAACAAGAAAAATAGATGTGGTATATGAAAAAAATCTAAGGAACTGTAAGAACACAAGAAAAGTAGCTTATTATTATCATTTCATCATCATAATAGTCGTCAGACGATTTTCCTGCTTTTTTCTCTTCAATTCTTTTTCTTCTGCGCGCTTTCTCACTTTTAAAATGCATTCCTCTAGAGGCTTTTTCGTTCTTCCGCATACTGCCACATATTATATACACGAGTGAATGAAAGAAAAAGATTTTTATTCACTTCAATTTTCCTCATGCCTCCCTGCATAAAGACAAGGCACGTCGATTCTCTCTTCCACTTATTTACCAGAAACAGTTCACAACATGAAGGAGTAGATGTAACTAGTGCTGGGATTCCTAAACTGCTGCTGTTTCTGCAATTTATGGATGCTGTTATAATTCACTTTCTTTGCCTGCCGGCATCGTGCAGGCTCCTTTTTATTTCTTTATTTTACCTATTCATGAAGCCACGGATAAAAAGATGCGTGCATGCATTCTTGCATGCATGCTCGTTCCTTCTGTTGTAGCTCTCTTATTTTTCTTCATTTTTCTACTTGAAACCAAATCTCGCACTATTTCTTTCCATTCCTATTCTTGCCCACTCCTGGCCCGTTATCTTTCTCCTTGTTCTTGCTGCCGTTTCTTCCTCTGCTTTTGCGTTTTTTTTGTATCGCTCTGATAATAACGATAATAGGAACATGACCAGGAGAGGAGTACCTATCATGATACAGAGGTAGAGAGTGTGATACCTATGTGTAATGTGGACGTGCATGAGCAATAAAATAATAGGGAAAAAGCTGTGAACGCCTCGTTTTGAGGTAGAAAGCTTTTTTTTTCTCTGATGTCGGAATCACATTTATACTTTTCATCTTTATGGGTTTCCCATTTGAAAAGGAAACGCTGAAAGTTGAAAATGTAAGAGGAGAAGAAGAAAGATACTGAATAAAAAGGGGTCATATTTCTACAACAACTACTGCCAGTCTTCCTAACGGCGAAGGTTAAACATATTAAATAGCCAAGCTGCCCTTTTTTTCTCCTCCATATTGCTACCAGTGCAAAAAAGCGCCATTACACAAAAATGTAACGTGCATAATAGTTTTTCTTCTAGTTTAGGCTCTCCCTTCGTTTTTCTTCTAACTTGGTCTGTGGAGGAAATAAGTGAGTGTGTACGTATGTGTGTGTGTGTCTGCAAATGTATTTCTCGCGTTGTAGCAAAACGAAAACTGGTGGGATGAAGCCGAGCATCAGTAGTCATTGTGTTGCTGTTTCGTTGTATAATTCATGATATAATGGTCCAATGGGGCCCACAAAAAGACGAACACCCCACTAGGCTGCCATCAAGAAGTGCACCAGGTTTTTTCCTTTTCCCTCTCTTCTTCCTCCTATTTCTCCGTCGTGGTAGTCCTCCGTTCAGAGAGTTGGAGTGCCAACACCAAGCGTCACTACTGCCAGTTCTAGTACAACATACCAGGAAAAATTTTGCTACACGCCGAAAAAAGGAAGAGGAAGGATAACAAAAATACAACATCATGGTACATTTTACGTAAGTATATCAAGTCTATTACACATGAACAAAAGCACATTGTGTGGAAAAAGATGGGCTTGTGGGGAAAGCAAAAAGTTTAAAAAAGTATGTGTGTCTACTGGTATGGAGGAAAAGACGGAAAGAACTGAAAAGAGAGAAAATAAGATAAGGTTAAATTTAGAATAGATCCAAACAGAGGAACCATCAATTCTCTCCCTCTCCCTCACTCGCCTCTTTGAAATCGCCCACCACATGTTTTCATATCATGGGAAAAATGTTTGTAGATTTCGTAATATGCTTTCATACACCTATTAAAGCCTACAGTAGTATATTATTTTTTCTCTCTAGAAAGAAAACCTGGTGGAACGTAAATTCCTTTGCTTGCTTTACCCATGAAAGATTTATAAAACAGCCTTGTATAAACACACAAGACACACAACTTATTTGTCATAAGTAAATCAGGATTGGAGCAAGAGAAAATAACTAAGAGGATCAGAAACGCCAAGGCGGATGGAGTGAACCCAGCAATAAGTTTTCATGAAATCTGAAATACTCCTCAAGCTCCACACTGATGTTTCATCCTGACGTTTTCATCCACATGCACCGTTTATTTTATTTTTTGCTTTTTTTCCTTCATTCACACTTTCTCCTGTGCATTTCCCCAGTTCCCTAGAAACATTTTTGTTGTTGTGTTAAATAACGGTTCACTTTTCCCCACCGTCATCACCTATAAACAGACAAAAGCGATGGGCAGACGAGACAGCTGCTTCACTCAAACTTTGTGTGCGCTCATTTAAAAAAGCAGGAACGGGAAAGGGATCAAGAATAAGCAGAAAACTAGAAATGAGCACAATAATAGCGTGAACAGAACTCGAAAACAAAGCAAAAAAGTTTACTGGCACACATAATAAAAGTTCCAAATGGCTGTAGGAAAACAGGGTATTCCGCAAATTTGAAATGTTTTTTTTTTCAGCAGAAAAACCGAAAAGCGGTAAGATGTAAGATAACATATTTGGTGATGGTAGGGATGGATGAAGGCATTTTCTCTATCAATAACTTAATCCAGGAAGCGGTTTTATTTTTTAAGGAAATCCTCCCGTTGATGGTTTATGTTGACCAGGATACACCGATGCGGGTTTCAACAGGCGGAGTTTATGGTTTCTTGAGCTGCAAAGAAAACGTCTTCAGTCTCTGAGAGTAAAAAGGAGAGGTGTCGTAAGTTTCCTACAATTTGAGCGGAGATATTTTTTTGTCACATTTCACTTGAGTGGATACATCTTGTCATGCATATATGCACTAAATACTGAGCCTGTCTGCTTAAAAATCAGATGACATGTCGAAATAACGTCTGCTTCAGCGGAAACTTGCAAAAATTTATGACAAAACATTTTGTGACTAGGTTCGTTTTATGACTTTCATTATTTTTCATAGTGGTGGTTAATCTACTTCTGTTCATGTGTACTAAACTACGTTTTCTGAGGAAAACTCGTGGAATTTTAGTACGTGCACTTATTTTATTGTATATATTTTGTTCTCAATATCTTTTATGTATGTATTTGCCTGGATGCAAATTTTATTTTGCTTTGTGCTAACGGTCCCTTGCTTTCATCATATTCAAACATACTTCCAAGTTATTACTTATCCATCAGCATTTCAAAACTTCAAGGTTTACAATCGGGTAGCAACAAAAAGTCAAGAAAGTAAAATAAAAACTAGTTTAATATAATCTGTTTAGCAAAACATTTCAACAAAAAACTCCATTTACATCACATAACTGAGAAAAAAAGCCCGATGAAATTAAATTTACAAAAACCAACCAATCGCAGCATAAGGCATGATTACAGAGAAAAAGAAAGTTTACAAAAACGAGGGGAAAAAGTGAGGGATAAATGTATATGCACAAAAAACTACGAAACATTTTAAACTTCATTTTCACAACAAAAAAGCACTAAAGTATTTCTTTTATCTCTTTTGCGTTGCATTCACTTATTTTGTCAGTAGTTGAGTGATGCGGTGTTGACGACGAAAAAATGTGGGAGTATGTTTGCATAAAGAAGTGCCGTCATCTTTTACAGAAAAAAGGTTTTTTATTAAAACATGCATCTTTCATACTCTTCTGCGACAGATAGACAAAATCCAGAGTACAGTCCCTTAAAGCTAGCCAAAGAGAGAGAGAGGGAGAGAGTCAAAGCAAGAAAGTGAGGGCACAAAGAAAAAAAGAAACAATTTGAATGAAAAACGTGGTTTGGCGAATGAAATGGGACGAGGGACTTGGGTCTCTCAATGTAAATACATTTATACATTCCTTTCGTACAACCAAAGTTGCTTGCTTTTAGCAAGGGAGAAAGCCAAGATAAAAATTCTTTTTCCGGATGACGATACATAGACCACCAACCACTGTGAAACGATTACAACGACGACGGTAGCAGTTCAACGACGTACAAAAATCCTTTTAACTCAATTTTTGCAGTCCTTTTAGTACTTGATATAAAAAATTGTCCAACGCAACGCTGCTATCCTATTCCAGTATGAGAAAAAGTAGTACCACTAAAAAGCGGTTACTTTGTTTTTTTCAATATGCATTACTATCCGTAGTAGGGGTCTTCCTGCAGCATGCATGCGGGGTTTACTGCGGTATAGGAGAGTCAAACAGCAACGAATGAACCACTACTTCTTTTCCTGCAAAATAGTGATTATTATGAAACATTCCACTGTACATAATACATATATTCATTTTGCCTTTTTTGCAAAAATAAACGTTCGCTTCCATGCACAAGCATTAATTGTTGGTAGCGGAAACATGATGCAGACTCTATTGTGCTCTTCGTTAGTAGACTTGTCTGTTCGTCCGGGAAAATCCCTCGGGTATTGTTCTCTGTTAGTAATTATTATTAATATTCTCAAGATTTTCATCAACGACTCAATTATATACACCCTGCTACTTTTTTCCAAAGCACCCCAAAATTTGATTTCTTTCAATACGTTTGATATACTATCTCGCGTTTCCGGCTGTCTGCTATTTATCACGTACTTAGCGGAAACTAATTGTTTATGGTGTGTAGGTATACGTTCCGATAAGATGAAATGTTTGCTCGGCTTTAGCGTCTTTTCTTTAAAAAAATTTGTTCTCTTGAAACGATTCTCTAGAGTTAAACTGGCTGTAAAAAACGCTGACTTTCGATTGGTCGCAGTATTTCTCTAGCCAGCAACTATTTGTAATTTAAAGTTGTCTGCTTCTCCAGCATAAAAAATATGAGTGTCGTTGAGACGCTACCGTGATTTTACATGCTTTTAAAGGGGTTAATATTTTATTGTGTATAAACTGAGAATGCTGTTAAAGTTTTATCTATCTGTCTCCTGCTACTGCGGAATTGCCTGGCTGTCTGTCTCCTGTTTGCAAAATTTCTATACAATTTCCGGTGTGTGTTCATGTTTGCACATCTCCTATTTTGTACCACCAAATGTTCCTATATAGTTTCCTTTTTTCACCTTCAACCTCAACAGCGGTAGTAGTAGTACCTCTAGGACAAAACATAAAATACCGAATCTGTCGGCAACATTTACCCTCCCTCGTTTCCAGAAAGTTGTTTGAAATGAAGTCATAGGTTGCTATACGCACACACACAAGCAAATTCCCGTATTAGAAATGTGTGGGACGGCAATATCAGCCGTATTTATGCATTTATATTGCAACGTTATTGGTTTACACACTCTTTGCAAAAGTAAAAGCTGGAAAAGTGCAATGCCAAAAAATATTTACCTATCTAACAACTGCTTATGTATGCATTTGCCAAAATACTTTGTCGTCGTGTGTCTACAAACGAGCTTCCTTTAACAGTAAACGTAAATAACAAGTTGGGGAGGAAGATGTCGTTAAGCGTCAACGGCAGAACTGTGTCAATGGTCACAGTGACCAACTACCAGTCAAGTAGTACTGTCTCCAGTGCCATTATAATCATCATCATCGCCATCGTATTCCTATTACACCGTAACCATCGCCAAAGCGTCCATTCGTTTGCTCCTTTGGAAATGTAAAAGAAAACATTATACGTAACAGAAAAAAGCAACGGAAAACGGAGTACAAAAGTAGCATTGTATTGCCCACAACGCAGAGAAACCCAAAATAAAAATTGTACAAGAAATGTGACCTTTCCAGCAAAATTCTGCTTTCACAACCTTGCAACAGTAATAAACGCCCACCTTTTCCCCGGGAGTGTGTATAAAATTACCTGACAACTCCGTGAATTGACAGTCTGAACTTGGTCTCCAGTGATTTGATAAGCACACAAAGTACTAGGGTGAATTATGGCATCAGGAAAAAAGTGACACTTGTGAAGATCCGAATCCGCTATAGGTGGACAAACTGAAAGATTGAGAAGACGCGGAGGGAGACAGAGAAACAACGCAAGTACCACGTTACTAAATAAGTAATGGACATGGCCTTTCCTTTCCCGTGTACACAACTTGGCCCTTTTGCCTCGTGTCTTGTGTCACAAGCCTCTGCCTTTTTAGTGGCCACTGTACTGGCTGCTGTGGAGTTGTTAGAACAGCAGAAAACCAGCAAAAATTAAAAGTGTATGTGAATTACATATGTATTAGTGTGTTCCAGTCTCCATCACGTCCTGGAAGACTAACAAACACTCTTTTTTCACCGTTACGTTGGAAGCTCAGAGGAGGAGGACAGACGCCTTCTGCAAAAAAACTTTTTTTTCTCTCTCTTCTTCTTTTCCTTCTTTTCCGGACACGAAGGAAGGAACGAAGCCAAGTTAATTAACCGTGGAGAAGCAGATTGTGAACTGTGTATGGTGTGTGTGTATATATATTTGTACGTCAGGGTATGAGTACCTCCACATTTTCTGTCCATCTTTCCCTTCTACATGCTCCTAATTCAGTCTGCTTACGTTAAAAACTTTAATCGTGGCATCCTTTCAGCTCCCCTCATGTGAGCAGCAGTAGTTGTTGTAAATGACTATCGCTGATACAGGCACCACGACTGCACACTCCACTTCTTGGAACGCCGAGTCCCTTACGCTTTGCTGCTTTTTCAGTATTTATTTGCTAGCTCTGGCGAACCTGTCAAAGTGATGTGATGAAAGCAGAATAGGAAAAATGATGAACGGTGACGAAGGGTCAAAATTTTCTCGTCTCTGCGTGTATGCTTTCCCCCCACTCCCTCTCTTTTGCTCTCTTTTAATCGTGATGCATGACCGACAAGTAATTCAGTCAAGTCAAGACATATCACCACCATCTCTTTTTTTTCTAGCATAGTCATTTCTCCCAATACAAATATTCTACAAACTTATTATACGTCTGCAGTATACATATACAACCTACGTGCTCATGTCAATGAGTGCCGAGTGCCCTTGCCTATCCATCTATCCATCCGTCAGTTCTCCCGTCCATTTGTACGTATGCATTTTTTTCTCTATAATTTGATCCTCTGCAACCAAATAGTGCCCGCAAATAACGCGGACATGTTGTGATTATGAGAGCCCTGTGTGAGACGACCCTTTTTTCGTAAAACGAACAACGCTCAACTGTGAATAGAAGGTAACAAAGTTGCAGACCTGAGATAGTTCTGAGTTTCTGAGCAGCAGCGGTATAAAAAATAAAATAAAACTAAATCCAGCTAACTAGCTGCCATTGCTGCTGCTGGTGTTTCAATGAAACCTTACATTTCTCTTGCCAGAGACATGACTGTATTCAATTCATCACAGAAAAAGAGTAACAGAGAGAAAGAAAAGAGAGAGAGAGAGAGAGAGAGAGAGAATGAATTACTCCGATGCATGGACATACATTTTATTATTATCAGTTTATATAAGATTAGATATATCAGGTATATAAAATAAGCATTATAAATGCAAAGGAGTTCTTAGTTAGACATACACACATAGACACGTACCACTACTACCACCAATAATACCACCACCTTCACCACGACTACTGCATATACCTAACGTGGATGAATGATGATAAGCATTTTTTATTTCCAGCATTACGTACACTGCTGCTGCTTTTATACATAGTAAAATATAATGAGAGGAAACTGAGTTAGATGGATGCTTGTGGGTTTCTACTTGCACTAGTCATGCCACTACTGGATATAAGTTTTTTCCTGTGTTATTATTATTATAGAACGCATTAAACTATGTGAAGAGTGCAGGGAGCGGGAGAGAGAGAGAGGCAGAGAAAGATTGAGACTATACCGAGAAAAAGCTTGCCCAGAAAAAGCTTGCCTCGCGCTCTCTCTCTCTCTTTCTTCCTTTTTCGCTCCTGCAGCTTGTGCTGCCTATATGTATGTGAATGTGAGGAGGGGGAGAGGAGTTGTGTAGAAAGCAAGGAAATCGGATTCATGCCGGCCAGATCGATCCGGCTTGTACCGTTCGTGTCAACTGGAGATTGCGCAACCTTAACTATCATGAAACTACTTTTAGGGGGAAAAGTATTTTTGTGTTTTTTCTTACTATCGCTAGCTTGCTCACTCGCCTGCTCATCTTTTCCCTCTCCCTATTTTTCACTCTATCCCTCAGAATTTACGGTTGAGTATACACATTCTTTGTAGAAAATCAGTCGAGAATTTTTTCCATTTCATATCTCCTTTTCCCCTTTCACACTCTGCCATTCATCTTATCTTGAAAATAGTACTGTCTCTAGGAGTAATAATAATCATCCTTATGATCATCCGCCATGTAAAATATAATAATGTCATGAGCATAATAATAATGGTCAAAAGTAATGCAGTACAAGTGCATAGATAGATATAAATAGCACTCCCAAGTCCCAATATTTTTGTTCCACGATGCCTGTTTTTTTCCAATTCCTTTTGAAGCAGTCCCACCACCACCGCCACTAACTTTAGCTTTTTGACAGTCGTTGATTGTATCAGAATCTTTGGTGAGACGACACATGCATATCAAAACAGTACACGACTCATAATGATAATGCAGCCCACCAACAGCATCACAACATGAAAAATATATATTTTTTGTGAGAGTTTCAACATGTAGATCTATCAAGATATCCCAGTTAGTATTTTGGCACAAAAACGCATACAAACGCAATTCGCATTTTAAACAAGTTACCATAATATTCCTATAGAAACCCGGACTATATCAGTATTGGTACAAGCATGGGCATCTTTCTATACTCTAGTTGTTACGACGGCATGTAAACGCTTTCAGAGCATCTACACATACATAATGCAGGACCATGCAGTATTTCGGAAACGGCTTCCCTTTTTTAAATACTGCTGTCCGGAATAATAAGCATCACCCAGTCAAAACTTGTACTTGTTGGCTTATATGAACCCAACGTTTAACGGTCACCGTTGCAGTCCTTTCAAAAGGGGATAAAAAAGACTTAGTCGCCTAGCCGGTATTTTTTATGATTTTGTCATTTTTCCTTTACATTTCCCTCCAAATATGTTACGTATTGAGGAAAGCAACTTTCCTCAAACAAGGATTTGTGTGGGGCATGCTGAGAATTTCCAATTGTGTTTCAGTTTTTTTTGTAGTTTCCTGTTACTACCCGAGTGACTGGATTCTGCGTAGTTATTATCGGTGTTAATCCTCTAGGTAATAGCACAGAGGTTTTAGAGCTTTTACCAGACACTCACACACAATGCACACGCCTTCCTTATTGCTAATGTACACCACAACCTTTATTGTGGTGGGCTGTATTGTATCAATGCCATTTCATTTTTAGAAACATTTGTGTATATTATACAATACTTCCTGTATTGATTACACTAATAACATTTTTCTGCTTTTTTTATACCTCGTGCGTTCCTGGCACACGCACACGGACAGCTCAAAGAAAGAAGCTGCAAGTTCTACTTAAGCTATCATTCTGTCTCTCTCGTCTCCTCTAGTCCAATTCAACTACTATCATTGCTACTTTTCTACCAGAAACCCACCACCAATATAATGGGCATAAACAGAGTACACGTTCTTCTCACGAATTATATTTTGCTCGTCCCTTCACTCCCTTTCTCTCACCCACCAACTTGGTATCAAAAATTGTTTCAGAATTCATGCTGGCAGCGTGAGCATCAACAGCATCAGTGGCGGTGGTAGTAAAAGAAGCACTTGATTCACTGCATGGTTTCATCGATGAGCAGAAAAAAACGTGCTTCGTTACTGAACTTATTTGCTTTTATTTTGAAGAAACGATATAAAAAAGCATGCAACAACGGTTGTACTGTTGTTAGTGTTATGATATGCTCTATTCGTTCCAAAACTTTCTGGACAATATGCTTCAGCTCTAGAGGTAGAGGTTTTTTCTTCTTTTTTCTCCTGTCGTGGTTCAACTCTTTCTCTGTCGGGTTCAAAGAGAGAGAAGTGAGAAAGAAAAAAAGAAGCATCATGGAAACAATGTAACATTTACATTTGAAAGGGTAAAAGAAAAATATGCGTGTACTTTCAGCCATATTGTATACATTACCGTAAATATACATACATATTTATCTGCACTTATTTATATATACAGTTTGAAATAGATGTATGTGCGCATCTATTTATGAAGCCAGGCTCATCATTGTTAGCCTTTTCACGTTGTTATATACAGATAGAAGGTGCAGCCGCTATATTGGTTCCTATCGTTATGTTTATTATTATTGTTATTATTAATACACTATCCTTTTTATTTCCACGGTACGCTGCCCTTTTCTGACTGTGTGAGATGGAAAGTAGCAGTAATGTCTAAAAAAGACAAGGAGTCTTTTTCGGCCGAATGGATAAGTTAAGAATCAGCTTTTTCTTTGCTTTCTTCACTCCGTCACTCGCTTTCTCTCTCTCTCTCTCTCTATGACTTCGTTTATACAAAAACTCATAAGCAGCACGGTCCTAGATTTCACGGGAATGGAGATAAGTAGGAATGCGTGTACATTATACAAAATATAAGACGTAATATATGAAAGAAGCTCTCACTGTGAAAGTGGCAACAACACAACGTAATACAAATATACACAAATGCCTCAGACAAAGACAATCATCCTGGCTGCCAGTTTTTTTGTCCTTTTTCTGCTTCCACACTTTATTAATAAATAATATATATGGAAGGCGCTGACTGAGAGGGATGGAGCTTCTTTTCTGTCCTATTTCGAGTTTGCCTCGGCGGTAACGAGAAAAAATGAAAATCGAGGGAAAAAAGAACCGAGATAGAATTTTTTCACACGTAATATCCAGTCGGTATAATCCAGTTCAGTGATCTCTTATTAAATTATTATTTATTTCAGTTTCTATTATCGGCTTCAGTGAACATCAAGCAGCCGCCGCTGCATACAACAGCAACAGTGGCGGCTTACAAGATGTTCTGTCGTAGGGCGCGCGTGTATATTTTTTAGCGTATTTGGCTTTCAGCGTTATTTCCAGATGAAGGGAATGTTTCAGACGGTTGCGGATTCTGCTACAAACATGTTCATTACGAAACCTCAAGCCGGGTAGAATAAAAATCACAACCCACGGTTTTCAGCACAAATTGCTGGATAATGATATTTTGCTGTTTTGATTCGATAGAAAGATGTAATATGTTTTGGAGTGTGTGCAGTGGTCTGAAAAAGAGAAAGATAGGATGTTTGTTTTCTCTTTTGATTGGCTTCCCACAAACTGATCCTCGGTAACCCCATATACATACATTATTATTCCCGCGTAAATACAAAAACGCGCCGGAGCCCACCATCACCCACCACGCACATTTTCAGTCAAGTTGATTAAACGCGTTCTCAAGTTGAACTGACTTTTTCCGTTTCCCCCGAAATGACTGTAATGCTGTGTTCTTGAAAAATCAGTTAAGCTGTCCAGCAACAGTCGAAAAGACAAAAAGGCACGAGTGCACTCTTCAGACGGAACTTGTACTAAATTGCTGCTGCTGACCATAGTGATATAGTGGAAAAAATAGAGGGAAAACGACAGGAAGAAACAAGTAGCAACTCTACCAGAAAAAAATGAAACATCTTCTTTTCTCTCCATCTCTCTCTCTATCCTTGTCCATGAAGTATTGTAGTAAGGATCATGTCGTGGTCGTGGTGCGTGTATTCGAGAAAGTGGTTCAGTAAACTTGAAGTGGACAAAACCAGCTTCTTTTTTCTTCAGCTGCGTCGTTTTCTATTGTATCAACACTATACATCCTGTAGTCGTTGTAGTTGTGTGTCACCGTCATTATCATCGTCATTCTTCTTCTTCTCGGACTTCTGGCTAAGCTTTCTATCTCCGTCACCCTCCCCCTTCTCTCCCTCTCTCTTTCTCCGAGTGTCTTTGCTTCTTCCTCTCTATTCGCTATCGTCATATTATTACATAAGAATTATGTATGTGACTTGAGTAAACAGCCTGTAGCAGAGAGTCAAGTCAAGCACTTTCGCAGTGTCTTGCCGTGTGACGCATTTATATATTATTTCTTTACAAAACACTCACTCTTGCCATTGCCAGTTGTTGATATCCATTCCAGGACGACAAAACAGATGATGATGACTGAAGGAAAAAAGAAGGAAAAAGTGCCAACAAAAAAACGACGGAGACAATTTTTTCGCTCGTTCTCTTCATCTCAGTTTCCCTCCAAACCAAAGGCAATCTCGTTCACACATATTTTTATCCCATCACTATCACGATCCATCTTACTACGTCTCTCTTATTTTTTTATTTATTTTTTCCTCCTCTCTCTCTCTCTCTCTCTTGCTATTCCTATTTTAAGAAGCAACCCAAGCTTCATAGGTAGTTGGTTTTTTCCTTGACAACAACTTGCTACGTGTGTGTATGAATGTGGCTTGTAAAATGTATGCATGTACTCGCCGGCTCATCCCTCACAGCCATGTTATTACGGAATAAATGGGAAAAGGAGAAAAGAGGAAACCATAAGACATTCATTCGTACTTTCGGTCTTCGGATCGCTTTAGCCTCCATTTTTCATACATCAATAAATACAACAACCACGACGACATAAAAAGCATAAGCGAAACTTAAAAAAACTTCGCTCATTTTTTTGCTCATCTCGTCTCCTGTTGTTGTTGCTGTTGTCTGACATTCATTGAAAGTTATCCTAAGCTGAATAGGATCAACGAATAAAAGAGAGCAAGTGAGGTAGGAAAAAATATTAACCGCGAAATGACTTTTTTGCTCACTCTTGTTCCCATTTTCTCCCGCAGCACTACCACCATCACCGCAACTATCCTTACTACCACAGTTGTAAAATGTTCACGTTGCGAAATAACAGGCAATCATGTTCTCTTTAAAATGAAAATTTTCCAGGCTGCCAATAATGATCATACTTTTACGCACACGGACATTCTTACGACTTGTGCTTTTGTACACCTTTTGACTGGGAAAAAGTCAAACGCTATCGGGATAAAAGTAATCGTGTTGTCCATAAAAAAAGTACTAATACGCCGATTATCGTCTGTCATAAAAGGCTACCGTTATTACTAGTTCTATTTGATCATTGACAGTTCTCCTTCTCATCATCGTATAATCCATTTACTGTCGGTGCGGTATTCTCTCTCTCTCTCGCTCTCTCGCTTGTTACACACAAAGCAATCTATATAGCAACTCTTATTTCCCCATTGATGCTGTTAACTTCAGTTCTGGGGTGCTCCCTTATTTTTTATCGAGCCATAAAACATTCATAGTCTTCGTGTAACAGAGCAGAAGCCTGGCACTGCAGAGTTCGAATCGAAAAAATGTGAAAGTAATGTAATGAACGTAAGTAATAATGATAATGGGACGATAAGGGGGAAAAGAAAAAAAATGTGTGTAAAAGTCACATCAACTCAGAGAGGATTTGATGGAAAAGGAAGAAAATAATGAGTAAATGAGTGAGTGGGTACAAAGAAAGAGATGATGATCAGTGAGAAGTATAGTGGGGGTGGTAGGGAAAAGTTGTACAATCATCTCGGCATCGCGATCACGCTCATGATCATCATCATGGCACGGAACACCAGTATTTATTTACTTTTTCTTGCATCATATGTGTCTTTATATGTGTTGTGTGTGTGTGTGTGACTGAGCGTGTACGTATTTCTTGCGACTGAGAAGTAAATTGAGCAGAGTGGCAATAGCACGTTTCCCTCTTACTATCTAATTTTGTTACTGTTCCCATCATCATTTCCCTATGTACTGCCACTCCTGCTACCAAGGCCAGAAGCTGTACTATTATGACTGCCAAACGTACAGATATTTATATATTATGATTGCGATCTCATGTTATTTTCCCTCTTTTCTCCTCACAAAAGACATATTGCGTTTCGCTTGCGAGGGAGGGAGAAAGAGAGAGAGTCTTGCGATACGATCATCATCATCGTCAACACTGCCGCCACCAACCCTGGTATCCTCTCACTGCCATCTCATCAATAAACGAAAACATACCTACCTAATATAATGTACAAAAAGTGTACTACATATTTCTACTTTTCCTCTTATGCTCCTTTTGATCATCATCATCATCAACACTGCCGTCGTCTTCGTCCTCATCATCACAGTCACAACAACACTTTGCCATTTTCCCCCACTTTCTTGTTTTCACCTCCTCTCGCTCCTTCCTCCCTCCATGCTGAGCATTAGTGACTGTCTTTGAGTTTACTATAATGTCTATCGCTCTCTTTTTTTCTCCGACTTTTCTATTATGTATAATATTTTGTACCTACGGACAAATACATATGTGTGCACTTTGTACATTTTCATGAAGGAAGACGAAAGTAATGCGAGTGTTAACTTGAACGTGGTTTTGGCTTTGTGATTTTCCTGCTGGTACTTTTCCCTCTGTATCTATTACAATACGATTGCACATTAAATATATACCACACACATACCTCCCACCAACTCACAGCTATTTTCTTATTCCATGGTGCTGGATACATTAAACATATAATAATAACCATGGCATGAAGGCATGTATAGATGCTGCTGGTTTTGTTAAACTTTTTTTCTGGATTCTACTCCACGTTTTGCGTTACTCCACAGCAACTCATTCTCTATATCTCTCTTTCTCTCTGACTCTCCCATACATTTGTGTGTATGTGTAAGTATAACTATGTGCAAGTCAACCAGCATTGCATAAAAGTAGGTATTCAAAGGGAGACGAAAAAAATGTAGAAGCTGAGCCAGCAAAAGAGAGTGTGTGTGGTAGAACTGGTGGCAGTGTGGTGGCATCAGCAGCAGAGAACAGAAAACCTATTATTATAAGTCACTTGAGTGTGAGTGGAATGAGAGAAGAAAATAGTGGAGCAACTTTCACTAGTTTCTTCACCCTCGCTCCCTCCAACACACACACAAACTTTTGGACTCCCTCTCCTTCCTACACACATGTATAGTCAGAGAGAAAGAGTAAGCGAGCCAGAGAGAGAGAGAAATAGACATAGACACACTGGTTGTTCATTCAGTCATTCGCTTGAGAGTTCTCTCTCCAACAACATCCCAACTACTACACTTCTCCTACCACTGAAAGACACAAACATACACAGTTTCTCTCTGTCGTAGAGAAGATACGTGAAAAGTCGTTGCACCAACAAAAAGGAAGATACACCATTTCACACAAAAGTGTTATTGTAGCTCTGCTTTCTTTCAATTTTTTTCCTCTCTTCTTCTACTACAACTACTAATTACAATATTGAAGAGGGAGAGAGCCCTTCAAATGTGACTACACAGAATTTCTTTTGTTGTAATTAAAAACGGAACAACTTAGGGCTGTACAGTAAATAAATAAATTAAGTAAGTAGTATCTACAAGACCTAGCTGACACGCTGGGTCTCTCTCTCTCTCTCTCTCTCTCTAAGTAAACACGTTCAGACCGCGACAAAATAGCAGAGTATATTAGGCCACTTGCTAGTCAGTAACCCCACAAAATTTTGGCCAGCTCGTTGCTTTCTTTTCTCTCTTCTTAGCCACTTGGCTATTGGCTAGATTTTCGACAATTTTCACTGTTATTACGATTATTATTATTAATATCATCATACAAGCTGTTTACAGCATTACAAATAGTTTCAGGAAGTCGATAAGCTTTGCACTGTCAGTCTTCATTGTTTTCTTGTTGAAACGTCAACATTCTGACGTGAGATTGTATTCATATTTATTTCTGTTTGACGTTCAAGCGTAGCTAGTTGTTGTTGTTGTTATTGCAAAACTTGTGAGTGTGCATATGTAGTTGCTACACAACAGCTCGCTGTAAGTACACAGTACGTAGAGGAACTTTCTTCCGTGTTGCCACTGCTGCATTCGCTGCAATATAGTACCATTATAGGACTCACGACACACACAGATCACCACTACCAACATCAGCAGCAGCATCAGCATCATCATTACACAGAGAGTGCAGTGTACTGGATTGTTTTTTCTGTGACAGCAGAAAAAAAATGAATGTCTGTTACCCTACTTGTCAGTTGCCATTGGGTTTGTGCGTAGGTGACAAGTCTAGTCGCGGTAATAACCAATTTGAACTTTAACAATCGTTGCGTTTATGTTTCACGTTTATTGAACGTGTTACTCGACAAAACCAGGAGGGCCGTTAAGAGAACGGTTTCTAAAGTGTTAGGACGGTTTTATAGCGACAACCACGCACAAAACGACAACGCAGCAAAGGCTAGTAGTTACAATTAGCGTCAACATAACTCCACTTTGTAATGACCTTTCGGTACACTTTTTTGTTGTTTAACTTTCACTGCGAGGCTACTCGTCGCGTTAATTTCCCAACTTGACTATCTTCCTCGTCTCGCTGACTTTCCATCTAATTTTAGCTGTTTGTCTAGAAGTGCTCGCCTTTTTCATGTATCCGTGCTACGCAGCTGTGTGTCCCGACCCCGTTTACAAGATGATGGACATGAATAATTAGGTTTCAAACCATTCTATTAGAACCGAAGCAACAACACGTCGTACTGAAATATCAAGAGGGAAAAGCTAAATGACAATTACGATGACGCACCACGACGCCTGTTCCCATCACTGCATTAAGGATCACCAGCTTCTTGAATTTATTCGACGCTACCGTAAGCCACAAAAATGTGAATTGTTACGTCCACAATCATTGGTATTGTCTAAATGTTACATTAGCTGTCAAATAGGATAATGCTATTTGAAAATGAACCATCCATAATGTAAGTATTGCTAGTAAGCAAACAAATTTTCTCTCGAAATCTGTTGGTCCCCTTCATAGAGATCAGAACAAAATGAGTAACATATTTGGAACACTTTTATGGCAAAACTGTAAGCCGTATTGTAAACATTTCTCGTGTTTTCCAGTCTGTCCAACTATCATTACCTAAAAACCGAACTTGTATTCAACGACCCTAGCCAACTTCAAAAATTGCCAAACATTCCCCATCTCATTGACACTTGGTCTTCTTCTCCAATACAAGTACAATTAACGTCTTTTTGTAATCCGGATCATCTCTATAAGTATACAAAAAAACTTTCCCAATAATCAACGTCATCATCAGTAGCTGCATTGTCATCGGCACCATCATTATCACCGTTCCTGCAATTAATCCTTCCTTTCTTTCATGCTGTCATCACTTTGCACACTCAACGCATACATAGGCATATAAATTACAAATTCATAATTGTTGTAACACGTACGAAGACAGAAAAAAAGCAACACCAACAAAACCAAAAAAGCCATCATGGGCTGTTGGCGAAAGAGAGTCTCAGCTCAAGTGAGTTGGATACTCTCAGGAATCGCACCGTGATGAGATTATGGTAAGTAGAACCTCTAGTAGTTGTTGAACAAGTATGTAGTAGTCGAAAGTAAGCAAGCGAAAAAAAAACTAGTATATCGGTCCAAAAAATACCTACATAAATAAATATGCGTTATTACACGCATCTTGCAACGGGCCTAGCAATAACATGCATGACATGGAAAAAAACCAGCAGCAACAGCAGCCTCCTCACAACCAATTCAAGCAGCAGCAATTTTAATACTAAACAGCGTAGGGATCAGAATCGAAAACATTATATTTAATATGCCTACCTCTTCTCTCTCTTTCTCTCTTTCTACTATTGTTGTCATCATCTCCCACAGGAAAATAATAATAATGAAACCCCCTATTAAGATTACCATACCATGATAGGAAATGACGTTGAGTATATCAGTCAGAACCAATGTCTTTTTTCCTTTTCCTTCCTTCCTTCCCTCGTATTTCTGTCCTTTCTTGCCGTCTTCTCACAAGTCACAACAAGGAAATTGGACATTATTTCCGACTAGTATTGTAAACCATGATGCTGATCATGGAAGGCATATTATGAATAAGGTTTTTATATTATACAGGCTCACAATAGGTTATATGGAAGGTATGTTAGGTAGAAAAACTAGTCGTGATGGAGTGTAGGAGTATTTTTGTGTGGTGCCGGACTACCCCTCCTCACCGCACAGCCAGCAGCAGCATTATCTCCGGGGCCTTATTTTTCTTCTGTTCCTTTTTCCCTGCACAGATTTATGATACAATGAGTATGGTGATGATGATCATGTTCTAAGATTCTCTTTACTACCTATTTTTAGGGATTTTTTTCCATCTTCTTGAGGTTGTTTATTATTAGAAAAATGACTATAAATCGAGTAAGGAAGAATAGTAAAAAAATACAAAGCACTTTTACAGATTAGGGCAAATTTTCAGATGATGGTGCATAAAGGGAAGAGGGGAAGAGTAAAACAGAGAATATATTTGTTTCCTACTCAGAATACTTAAAATAATTGGCTCACATCACATAACAGCTTAAAATGCACTTTTCGTTGCTCACCCATGATGGTTGGTGATGTTGGTTGTCGCTTGTTTACTTTTTTCTCCTTCTTTAACTATGAAAGTAACAGAGGGAGAGAGAGAAGACGTAAGGGTAAGCAGATATTATGAGAGAGTAAGAGTAACAACGACAAGACCATCATCACCATCGCATAGTCGTCAACATCAAGATGAGAATTTTTTGTAGACTAGAGAGAATGCAATGACCAAAAAAAGTAGAAACAGGAGAAGTGAAAAGTAGGCTTGACTCTCTATATCTTTATATATCTTTATGGACGTTGTACATTTTAAGCACTTTGTTGTTGTTGCTACTGCTGCTCTTTGGTTTTGGCCACTTTGGGTAAAACAGGGAAATCTTTCTCTCTGGGTGCTTTAGCAGCCATCACCGCTGCTGGTTTTTGGTTTTGGTTAGAGGAGGAAAGTGTTTTTGTAGTTACCCATGAATGTAGTTGTACAGCTTCTCCACACGCAACAACGGGATGATGATGCTACCGCTGATATGCTGATGGCGATGATGATGATGCAAAAAATAAATGAATTTTTAATTCCACACAGGGCACTAACAATCGAGCTAAATGTCTTTTACGAGTCCAACTGGACACAGCTCGCTGAGTTGGAGTTGCAACAGTTCCAAGACGAGATTTTAAGACAACTTTTCTCTATCGACGATGTTGACTTTGGACGACCATCCAGAGACATCCATTACGGTGGAGGAGAGGACTCGTTTGAAAATTTCCCTGCTGCTCTTTTGTACTCGCTTACGCTCATTACGACAATCGGTAAGGTCGCCAGTATTATAAATAAATATACATACAGTCAAACAAATCTACTTTTTTTGCATCCCCCTGCCGTGTTTATATATACTTACCCACAATATGCACACGACATGCTCTATGCATCTTTTTGACTCGCGATACGGTCCACAAGCAAGAGACACGGGGAATGTTTGAAAAGTAGTTGCTAAACAGGGGAATACTGCGTAAAATGGGAATGTGATTACCAGTAATTTTGTAAATGTAAATGGGCGGAAGTAGAAGTTTTAGAGAGTGTGTATGTGTGTCCTCGTGCGAAACTCCCATCAGTATCTCACATTACCCCATGCGGTCCCTGCTCAGAACACCTTTATATTCTCAGCCTAAATAGTTTTCCGGCCTCCTCCTGCTTGTGTCCCACCGTGGGAACTCGAGGTATTAAGAAAGTATGACATAAATGTGCGTATATGGAACCATTAATTTATTATGTATCCTTTAAAAACCCGGTGGGTACACAACATTACGCTTCTTCAATGAGCCTTCCGCTACTAAAGACTTAACTTTGAAACGGAAGTTGGCATTACAAAACATTTCCAATTTCCTCGCTGTCATCTCTCCCTGCTCTCGTCATCTTTTCCTTAGCTCCATTCTACATCTTTTTTATTCAACAAACATCTATCTATCCCGCCCCGCCCCCCTACCTGAGTAGAATCACCAAAATTTTCACGCTCCTTTTTGTCTCCACATTTATCCCACCCAAAGGACAAAAAAATGAGCCAGGTCTGAAGGGGTTGTCGATTTGTGCGTGTCTATGTGCCCATCGTATATAACATACCTGATAAAAACGTTACAATAATATGACGCGGCGTTGTGTGCTTTCCCTTTTAAACATGTATGTGTACACTCGAATAAATGCCCATTTTCAGATGGTTAAACAATTTCTTTCTTTCTTCTCTTTCTATCTCTTTCTTTCCTTTCTGTTCCAAATTCCGGACCGACTGCTCCAGGATATGGAAGTGTGAGTCCAAAGTCATTACCAGGTCGTATTTTGACGGTGTTCTACGCTGCGGTAGGTATTCCACTTACTTTGTGCTACTTGGCCACTGTTGGGGACTTTTTATCTCGAGGAATTCGAACGATATACTCAAAAATCGTGGTAAGTACCGCCTTTTCACAAAAAGTACGTATTTTTTTACTCTTCATCTCGATTTTATACGTCCAAACATAAAAGCACGTTCTTCGTCCGCCCCTCTCTGCAGATACACACAATCACGCGGGCAAGTCTCTGATCCTAGCCTTACTGCATACTTTCTCATCATCTCGTCATGATCCGTCACGTTATTCTTTCCATTTCACAGCTACTTTTAATTATTGACGCCAAGAGTTTTTATATTGCGGTCCAGTCCAAATTTGATGGGGCAATAAAACGGAAAATAAAAAAAATAAATGGTTTTACCGTAAGTGAGAGATATGTTTTACTCAACGGTAAGCTAGTTACAAAGGAAAGACAGCATATAACCACCTTCATTCACACATTTTTCTCAAATTCCTGAAAACGTTTGGTTTGAGGCGCACAATGTGTGCTTTCTTTCCTGCTGTGTATTTTCTCCCGTCTTTTTCCTAATCCTGTTTCCACTACAGATAATACCCCGTTTCCTGTTTTAAACATTTTCTTCGTCTTCTGCGCAAGAAATGTAGTTTTCCTGACGGACGCAAAAAATTGTATGGTTAAGAGGGTGGAACACTGATGATGAGGTTTGGGAAGAAAATATCTACGAACCAGTCACTCCATCCATTTTGTAGAATGCTCTTTTGGGATTTTTTCTCTCTTCCAGATAGCTAAATTACTATCTCCGAAGGATGATGATGATGATAAATAGGTACCATGGTGATGGTGGTGATGATTAAGTACCGAACGCCGACCGTGGCGAAATCCGCTATTTTTTTTATCAAGAAATACAGATAAAAAATAAGACAAAAGAAGGATTACAAATTAGTGGTAAAGGGTGGTCGGCGGACGGGAATGATTTTTACGTGTGTATTTAAATGAAATAAAAATTAAATGAGTACTGTTTATAATTATGTACAATGTCTTTGGTTTTAATGTAAAACAACTCAGTCAATATAAAAAATTATCCATATATTACAAATGACGAATTATTAATCTAATTTCAAAGCTACACTAACACAATCCAAATAACTCAAAATTGGGACAGAACCACTCGCGAAGTTTTGCTTAGAAGCAATTATTTTTCTTTCGTTAGTACTGACATTCCGGGTTGCTTTCTTTGATGGACTCCCACTAATCTAAGCACATTTTGTTGCATCAATTGAAAAAAAAACAACCTTGTTCTCGCAAAACTATATAATTTGTGGCGCCACTACTCTGCGTTGCTTGTTGTTTGTGGACCGTCATGTTTGTAATTATTCCAAATATTTTTATTGAATTTAGCATCATCTACACATTATGAGTGCATGCCTAGAACACACAAGTACTCTTCTTGTGAATAATTCATATTCCCAACCGTCGACCAGCTTGTAATAATAAAAAATTGATTTAGTTGTTACATCAAAGCCAAAGACATTGTACATAACAATAAACACCGTACTCATTTAATTTTTTATTCCATTTAAAACACATGTAAAAGATAATTCTCATCCGCCGACCATCACTTTCAACTATTCTGTAATCCCTCTTTTGTTTTATTTTTAATCTCTTGATAAGAAATCGCGAAATTCGCCAGGGTCGGCGTTCGTGACTCTACCATGGTGGTAGGAGTCAGAGCGTTTTTTGGTTAACGCGAACAGTTGTTCTTTAACACGGCGTATACCCACGCACTGTATCTCGCATATGGGTTTTCTCTGTTGTTATTAGACACCAAGAGAACATTTTCTATTCCTCTTTAGCACCACCACCACAACAGAAACGACATACACTCGGTGGCTACGTCTGAATCTAATAAAGCACAGACCGTGTTTATAATTCCTGCTAAACGGTATTTCCTCGGGTATAGACTTGAAGGAAATGAGAAAGTTTTTGTACACCATCTCCATTTCCAAGGGATATGGTTGAGTAATAAGGATAAAACAGTAAATAGCTGTATCTTGTCATCTGTAAAATTATCCGGTTTTACTAGGAACCGTCTGTAAAATAGGAACAAACCCTCTCTGCAATAAAAAAAAGGAAGATTACTTTCGATACTAAACTTTGCCAATCAAACGGCTGGAAAAACCAAATATAGAAAATGATGGGTAGAAGAAGAAGAAGAAGAAAACTTAATACGTTTACAGAGCAAATGCCCAAGCAACGTAAGTACATTTTATGTCAGAGAAAAAACAGAGGTAGAAGAGACAGGGGCAAAAAAAAAACGTTTTAACCCGAAAACATTTTATTTACCAAGGCTTACAACGAAAGCTTACATCACATGAAGTGTGTTTACCACTTTTGTGTAGAAAGTGCTCCTTGTTGACAGAGACGGTAAACCTTGGCCAATGTACTTAAAGTACATGTTTTTTTTTCTGAAAATTCAATAAACATTTCGTCGAAAATTGGTGTTCCTCTTTTTTTTGCTTTTTCAATAAAAAATGAAAATAGACAAGATGGAACCAAGTTTACTCCTGATGATGATAAAAAAAATTTACCAAGATAAATACATTCGTTTTTTCCCTCTTTTCTCCCATTAAATTTAATGCAATCTTTCACTTTATTTTTTGGAGTCTTGGCAACTAGCAAAGTTTGAATAGCTTTGGTCCCTTTCAATTCCAACGGAAAAGTTGGACGAACACTTATGTCAAGGGAAAAAATGAAATGTTCAAGTAGTATGTATATTCTCTCTCCTGAGCATTTCATAACTGTACACCCTACTGACTGACACGCAGCAGTGAGACAAACAGACAACAAAAAAGACCGTTATGTAATGTGTTTTAAAAGCAAACTTTTGGCTCCGGCTCTTGACACCATTGAACAAACACAATGTAAATTTACACAGAGAGAAAGGCAGAGAAACGATTTTTCCCTACTTTTATCCCTTTCCCAATGAGAGTACCTTACAGAAAAACGTGTCATGTTAAAAAATAATTGGATCCTGTGAAGTCTTTTCATTTCCTTTCTCTTGTCTGCATATTACTTACAAGCACGATGAGTGTCTCTCTTTCTGAAAAGGAAAACAAGTCAGCGTTCACTCGTATCAGTTGTGTGTAGCACCCACTTTCTCTCCTCTTCATTTACCACTGACAAAGTAGTATCGAATTGCCAAAGCTGACGGAACGATGATCAAAATTTCTTCGACGTGTCTACCAGTGTAGTGTCAGTGGCAGCCATGCAGAGGGTGCCAAGTGGTCCACGTGTATCTGGAGTTTCAACGAACTGTTATTACCATTGGCATTACTATTATTATTAAGAAAGTACCATGCTAGTTGGTTGCTTACGGATGGAAACGGTGATAATAGCATATTAAGGTGATGATGATGTCGACGCGTAAAGGACCTGATTGAACAAGTGTGACAAAGGAAATTAAGCAGGAAATAGGCAGCTGGAGCATAACATATGACAAAATGGTAAATGCAAGGGACGACAACAACGAAGACGATGAAAATGATAATGACGACGATGTGGTGGTGAGGAGAGAGAGTGAGCAAAACACACGTATCCAATTTGCAGTAAATACGTTGGAAATTGGATTTTCTGGCTTGAAATTGAAAACAAGGTGGGCGAACGAAAGGGAAGAGAGGAAGAGAGAAAGGAAATTGGGAGTTGGAAAGAAAGCTGTGTACAAAATGATATTGGTAGGAATCATCAGCAAACCCCAATTTTGCATACTAATCATGACGAGAGAGGTAAAGAGAGAGATAGGAAAGGAGTGTATGATGAACTGTGCATGATGGTCTACAGTAATCACCAATACTCAAACACAAAATGAGTTTTCAATTTAATTGTCTATTTAATATGTGTTCTTGGTACATCTCTCTGAATTTTGTAGAGACGTGGTAGCTGTGGAGTACCCATACCAGTTTCCTTGATTCTTGTTTTCGCCTACCTTTGTGGTGGAGCCGGGATATTCTGGTGGCTGGAAGATTGGCCGTTCGTCGACGCAATTTTCTTTTGCTTCGCCTCATTAGCTACAATTGGTTTTGGAGGCATGCTGGATCCCCATCTTTCAAAGCATGTGAGTGAAATGCTGATATCAGCGCAAAGATGAAAACGATTTGGAAAGTTAATTAACGTTTCTAATTTTGCCCGCTTGCCCAAAAACAAGCTAATTACGATTTTCATCTACCTAGTAGAGAGGGAGAGAGTTGAGAGATCATCGCGATTGCCTACCACTTGCTACTCCCTTTCATCAAACATTATTGTTATTCTATACAATTCTCATGTTTTTGGTCGTCCATTATTTTGCAAACAGGTTTCCTTGCTGGTGTCCTCCGTGTACATCCTGTGTGGAATGGCACTCATTTCAACAGTATTCAATCTCGTGCAAGAGGAAATTGTGCGAAGCAAAACGGGCCGAGGTCGCCAATATCATCGGCCAATATCCTGACCACAAAACAGTAAAAAGGAGACGCCACCGCCAGTTGAAAATCATGTAGGGTTACAGCATATTACGTTAGACAGTACCAATACTACAATGGTAAGCAATTTATTGTAAACGTCAGAAAAGAGGAGAGAAGCTCATTTTATGTAAATAATCCTGTCTTCTCGTCTCGTCCTCGGGTCTTTTCCACTGTCACATAAATATGTACTTGTGTGTGTAGGTATGTGGCTTTTTACAACCCACACTGGTCTCATCATCTAGAGACACGCATTTCACATAAAAAAAGCTTATCCTCTTTCCTTCTGCCTTTGACTAAACCCCTCTTTCACAGACAGATCACAGGAAATGAGCGAGAAAAGAGGAGAATTTTCATTTTCGTTTTTTGGCCCGTCTGTTTCGTATTTTATGACTCGCCCTTGTACTCTCTGTTCTCTTTTAATTAACAGGGAGATGAATACTTTGTGCCCAAGAGTATGGCAACAGAGTTTTTTGCGCCACAACCAAATGTCGTCGAAATGACAACTTTGGGCAATATGAACTTTGGCTGTGGTCGGTCCTCTGCCACACTTCCACGTCCAACTCGTTCCAAGACAGTTACATTTGAGGACGAAAAAATAAGCAAAGAGGCTCCTCCAGATGTTTTCATGTAAATCTAAATTAAAATAAAATAAAGTATATAAACAAATATATAAATAAATAAATAAATATATATCCATATATATCTATATACTGATCCCGATAAAAAGTTAAATAAAATCGTTCTTCTGTTATTTATTATCACTAAAAACTTCTCTATTTCTCACTAACAAGAAAACAACACACTCGCATAAAACATCGTCTGGCTTGCAACTGCAAGAAATAATAAAATGAACGTATCCACTTTGGATTAATTAGGAATATCTTGCATTTGCTTGGTATCTGCCAATAAACCCTTTTGAATTCCAATTCCAAATGCTTGTCTATTCAGTACACGCTTCTCTCAAAAGAGAACCCTCTCGCGTCAGCTAACGTAAAACCAATGCTAGAAGAAATGACTAGCATGAGAATGCAATATTGTACTACACGGCTCGAACTTGCCTACAAAACTTTTTACCACAATGCCCCAGTATCCTCGTCTCACAAATGTTGTAGTCGTGTGGCAGTTATCTGATAATTTACTAAAAATAATTTTAATTAAATAACTATTAGCGATCCTTGTGTCAGCGATCTGTTACGTATTAGACATACCTAATAAGAAGTTAGTAATCCAGAAGGACCTACAACAAACGTCACAGCTTCCCATCTGTTCCTAGTGAAGTTTTCTTTTTCATGTACGACCAAGTTAAAGTTGGGACATTACTTTTTCAAGATTTTTTTTGTTTGGACACACTAAGCCTGCCGTGTTTACCCAAAAAGGATGAGTGTCTTTGATTTGGTACTTACAACGGGTTCTCCCCTACAAGAGGAATATTTAATTCAAGGCAATATTAGAGTGGTTTTTGAAGCAACGAGCAAAACATATACCTACTAGTCATATATAAATATTTAAATGAATCTAAAACTTTCTCGTGTCCGGCCTCTTTCTTCCTTCTCTTTAAAAATCTATTTGCTCAAAAACTTAAAAGTTTCTTTTGAGATTTCTAAAGTTTGCTTGTTCACAAAGTAGATAAACAGCTTGTTGTTTCTTCCCCACTCTCTGCTTCCCTCCGTTTTTCACACACACATACACAGAGAACAGAAATGAACTTGTGCTACCTAATGCAACGGTAAAATTTACAACGGATTACATATCTCCTTCCGCTACAGACTCATTATTTGTTAGTAATAAAAAAACGAGGCAAAGGGGGAAAAGCAAGTAGAAACTATTTGTTCAAGGAAACTTGGATCCAGGGAGTGTGAACGCTCTTTAATTGTGAAATACTGGCAGGAAAGAGTTTTTTAGTATCAAGTTGTTCCCACAACATGATGATGCAAGAAAGAAAACTTCAAAATATATTTAATCCAACCAAAAGTTTTACGTTTCTTTGCTCTATACCCCCGCCGCTTCTGCTCCCTTCCACCCTTTTCCTCTCTCCCCTCGCCATTTACTATATAACGCGAGTATATTGCATATTTTATGATTCTCATAAAACGTTAAAGGTCGTCCATCAACGAAGGTTTCCTACTCGTATTTATGCATGTATCACATTTCCAAATAACACAACTTTGCCATCTTCTTTGTCTGCCCTCTTGCTTCGTCATCACCAACTGTCGACTTTAATCACTGAAAGCACAAATTAGGTATTTAAACTGCTTATATATAAACTCATTTCGTTTGATCAATACCATATTAAAAAGCAAAAATATTTATAAACACACACCACAGTGAATCACTATGTTGGTACGAGGAACGCCTTCTTCGACTCAACAAAAAGGAAACACCAGCTCAATGCCCACATCTTCCTGGGAGTTGTACACTGCCTATTTTCATTCCATTCCGGCTACTCCGCCTAAATCGGGAAAGCGTCTCTTTTACTTTTCTCCGTAGTTTATTTTCAGTTTCGTCCATCCGCGTGTTTTTTTTGAAGATTGGTTGTTTACTCAGGCCGGTTTCGTTTGAAACTCAATATGCCCTCAGAAACATCAAATGAGATGATGAGAAAGGAATAGAACGGGTGTCTAACAGAATATCTAACGCCTTAGAGAAACGTTTGAATTTATATAAACGGAACCTAGAACTACGCTTGCATGTATTTTCTAACAAATTTGTTCACTAACCAGCAATATATAAACAGCTAGTAGTAACGCCTTGCAACGTACACAGCAGAGAAAACCTGCTTTCCCTTTCCTCCTTCGTCCGTGGTACTGATGGATGGTAGATGTTATAAATAGTGACGGGCTGTGACAAAGTTGAAAGGGGTCCCTTTTCCCATGTATAATAAATTGTTTTTGTTGCTATCATGTCTCAATTTGGAAACACTGGAACATGTTCCAGGAGGACCCACTACTGATGTATGTATATTTATTTTCAGTTTGCTGAACGTATAGGTTCTTTACACATAAAATTGGCAAAATAAAAAGTAAATTATGGTAAAAAATATTTCTTACTGTCTCATCATCGTCGTCATCACTGTTTTTAACTTTCTTTTCAATTTTTTCTAGTCTTTGATCATTCTAATGAGAAACAAGATTATATTCGTTTGCTGAATGTCTTTCTTATGTATATGTATTGTATAACGGTGACAAAATCAGGTTCCAAGTTGGACAGTGGAAAATGTGACGCATGCAAAATGCATGAGAAAAAGGAAAAGATTTCTGTCAGAGAGAGTGATAAAGTAACAAGGTAAGCTTCGGAGGTGTTGCGTCGTTGAATTTCGCAAGCACCATTAATAAAGTTATGTATTGTGGGTATTCATTTGAATTTAGTGGGTATGAGGAGTAAGGGATTTATCCACAAAATAGGATTATGTTTTTAATTTATTTTGCTTGCATATTCTTTGTTTACTTTTCACTTTAACCAACATCACTTTTGTGTGCTAGCTTACTGCCGAAACCCGTAACAAACAAACCACAACACGCACTCTGGGATGATTGAGATTGTTACGTAAATATTTGCCTTTTCATTTATCTTTCCCATCACTAGCAATAAATGCAGATGAACAAACATTTCCCTAAGCTGTTTATTTCTATTTTTAATGTTTAGTCCTATGAAGAATGTGAAAATGGGGGACAAGGAGAAACACAGATGCACTATCGTGAGTTTATCGTCCGTAATTTGTTACTAGCTTGAACAGTTTAGAGTGAGGTTGCGTAATGTCAGTGGAAAGTAAATTGTTTTTGTTGGGCATTTGTTTTGAAAAATTCTTTCTTTACGAAATTCTACACCATTGCTATATTAAGGCGGCCACAGAAACGAGTAACACCTACAAGGTTACCTTGTAAGAACTTTTCATTTTAGAGAAACAGGGACAAACAGGGTAAATAAAAGAGAGTTGAAGACGTGACAAGATGACGATGATGTTTCTGATGGGATAATGTCTACAGTCCACACACGTTTTCCAATTTTATTCTTCTCCATCCTTTTTTAGTTTATGGTTGGTTTGGCCTTCGCTGTTAGGAGAAAGAAACACAATAATAAAAAAAAAGCTTTTAATGATGATTCCCTCTGTTTTTTATTAAAGTAGCTACTATTTGAGAAGCATTTCTACTTTGCTAACAACTTGCGAAAACGAATTATTGGTGACACTTTCAGTGTAGAAAGTAGGGGAGGGGGAGAGGGGAACAAGTTGGAAAAGGATTGTACCAAACGATAAGAAAAAGTTGGTTGGCCTAAATTTATGTGACCTCTCTCGCTCACAAGAAACAGAACGAGAAAATGCATGCATACCATATGAGTACACTTTATACGTTCTGCATTAATTTACATACTAAACAAAAATCCGTATTATCAAACATGTACTCAAGTACGTGTATATTATATTACACAGCACGCCTTAAATGCAAATGCAAACTAATTTCACGAGGTAATACACCACTCCATCGTTAATTTGTAGAGTCTCATGTTTATTTTACGAAGATAACACATTTTTGAACTCGTTGACATTATCTCTTGTCCAACCATTTTTCCTTTCCAGCTAACTAGTAGTTTGTAAAGCGCTTCCTTCGAACCATACTAGAAGGATGCCTCAGTTGTTAGTAGACGAAGAATAAGCTCATTTTCTCTAAAATAAGGCCATCTGCAAAAACAAAAATCTTTTCATGCTTCTGCTTATTCATTAAACAAACTAAACTACTTTTCCGTAAGGTGGCGATTTTTGCAGGTAAATAGCACGAACACGCGACAAGGCAACGTTGGTTCGCATGATTTGCAAGTTTGCAACGTATACATAAAGGATTGATGTCTATATTGACTAATGACAATTTTCCCTTTTTTAGAATTGCAATTGTATAGTAGCAATGGGTGTAAAACTAATGATTCAATGACCTTTAGCATTTATTGACTAATGACCTCAGAATTTATCCTTTTGTTCCATCACAGATAGCCGTTTTGAAATTCGATAGTAAAAATTCTCCCTTTTATCATTGTTCTATAAATTATAGTCTGTATTACGTAGATAATCTACTGTTTGGAAACATGACTGTATTACTTACATAAATGTAACTACTTTTGACATAGAATCGGCATACATCACATGGTAACAGAGACACTGACATCTACAATACAATGCCTACAACATGAATTATATAGATATGTTGTGAATAATGTATGTATGCATGCATGTTATGAACAGTAAGGACATCGGAAAACATTTTTCATGAGCCCAGTTTTATATAAACTTTACAAAAACATGTTCTCGTAATTAACGGGTTCTATGTTGCATTACATATAAAGTTAAATCCACATAAAACAGTATTGCTGATGCTAATTAAATTTTCAATGCATTTCTGTACTGTTCAATTAATCCCGTTAGGAGTAAAGTCTTAATTTTCAATCTCATTTCCCTTATCCTGGCACAAGTGTGATACAAAACTATTGGTAGCGCTACATAGTTTTTTTTATCACTTTGTTCTGTAGTATCATGGAACCAAAGCTTCTTGTTTATGCACAGTTGAGCTGAGCTCCTTTTAACAACCCTCGTGAAGTAGTTTCATGCGACTATATGAAGTTTTTAATACTTTCAAAATATTTGTACAAAATACATTCAAATCTTGTTACAAATTACAATTGAATTACATGGCGAGAGATTTTATGGTCTAATCGAACGCATTTTATCGTTTTAAAATGTACTGGTCTGTAAGGAACGTGTTATTTATAGGTTATGTAAATATGTGTATACCAATTATAAGAATTATATTATTCATAATCATAGAGTTTTCGAGTTCATGCTTCACTTTGTTGGACGCAGAAATAATTACATATACTAACATACACTTTTAAAGCATTCAAAAGCAGAGTAGCTTACAAGTAAAGTCTGGGGGTAGTATGGGTGATGATTTAGCATTCTAATTGATTGTATCTAATGTATTTTGAGACGCTGAATTTGATGGTGCATGTCATTTTCCTGAGTGGGCCTTTGCAACGTCGCTGCAAACGTCTGCGTCTTTTAGCACGAAATATTATATTAGATAATACTCCACAATTTGTAAAATAACCTACGACGCTTCCAGCGTCAGTTCAGTAGATTTTTTGAAAGCTAGTTTAGGTATTATAAGATAGTGGACCTTAAGTATCAACTTTTACATATTTTAATCATAGATATTTCACCAATATTATACGCCGTGCAAAAAGACGCATACGCTTGCAACGTCGTTGCAAATGCCCATTCAGGAAAATTACATGCACCATCAAATTCAGCGTCTCAAAATGCATAAGATACAACTAATTAGAATGCCAAATCAGTCATCCTACTCACAGACTCTACTTGTTAGTACTAGTACCAAAATTTCTCCAAATCTTGCCTTGTCACCCTGCTATAAATATGTTAACGGCATCAACGGTTGTTGAATGTAAGCTTAGTTCAACGCACATATAAATATGTAAATTCAATTTCACTTGTTTTACCGGAAGGAATTTCTTTCAACATTTTGCAAAGTTGATTTGCTCGTGTTGTCCACACGTTTGCCGACGTACATGGGAAAGCAAAGACCAACAAAATGGTGAATGGAAAACAAACCACCATTCCCATATTGCTGTAAAAGTCACAATGACAAAATGAGTAACTTCTACTTGAGGAAATGTGTATCATAAGTATTCATATGTACAACATGAAAGGGGTTTAAAATTGCATGCAAACAATAACTTATGAACATGGTCAGGGGGAAACTGTGGAGAATAGTTCCACCTTTCCACTTTATCATCAGTGTCAGTGGAAAGAAAAACTAAATAGAGAAAACATACATATAAGCAGTATATGGGCCTGAGTTAGTATGAGGCAGGTACAAAAGTTTTTTATTGATTTTTTCCTGACATATGAAAAGAAAGAAGTGTGAAAGAAAAACAAGCTACCAGGGAGTATAATAATATATGAGCACTAAATCTACCAGCAGTTAATGTCCCTAAAAAAAGTAGATGAGTATAGCTAGGAATACTTCCTAGCTGACAGTTGAAATTCGGCTTCTAATTTTTAACTACTGCAATGCACAGTGGGTACTGGGTACCTTCATAATCTTATGTTCTAATTAATCGTTCAGTCTCAAATTGTACAAAATTTCTAGTCGTTACTTCAACATTTAAGAATGTCAAAAGATGTTTAATAATAATAATAATATAATACGTCCTAGGCAGGGTTTGGCTTAAATGTAAATAGTGAATAGGTCATTTGTTGACCCCACCCCCACCAAATCACCTAACGTTGCTACAGAGTGATAATTAAAAAATAGATTTTTGTTGAGAAATCAAAAGGTAAAAATGACTACTATATTTTAATGCTACTTGTACTATGCTCTGTATCAGAAAACTTGCCCGTAAAATTTGTGGACAAATTAAAGTTATAGGTAAGTTGTTTTGTTCTCAGAAGTCTGTATTCTGGAATAGTTGGTACAACGCAAAGTACGCCTGTCCACAAACCAGCGGTAACTTATTTTCATCAGGAAAAATTTATGGAAAATTTAATTTTTTATCAGCCTAGCTTATTACTACTCGGACGGAATTTTTGCAAGTTACAAGTTAAAAATTATTTGGGTTTTGTTTTATGTTATATCATAATAGCACTAACGAGAAGAGTGTAAAACTCATATAAGTAACTTTCGTAAATAATGTACATTCATACTGCTTCATGATGCCCCATAAACTCGTAC
>JAHZNB010007323.1:0-11385 GCA_027744295.1 Callyntrura guangdongensis | reverse complement strand
CTACTGACATTAATCAAATAAATAAAATAAATATTATTACATTACCTTTAAAAAAAATACGGTTTCTAATTTTGTGGTTGACCTTGATGGAAGGTGCAAGGTCATTTTCTTTGTTACTCCCTCCTGCAATCATGTTGGCTACCGCCTATATTCAATGTTTGAGAGCAATTTCTAAATGTCCTAAGTCGTTCACCACTATAATGGTGTACACTCAGATACAGGTCATTACAAAATGTGGAGAGTCAGCAACACGCGTTGCTGTCGGTGACTTGATGACGCTCGGTTTCATCCAATTGGTTTGTGGAAACTGGCTAAGCGTTAAAGGTTGGTCGATACTACCAATTGGAGTACATGTTTGTGCCGTTGCCGTCACAGTTGTGGTTTACATTACAATTTATGGAGCACTTCCACAAGGTATTGAAAGCAATGTGTACAGTCTGAAAATGCTGCAACGTTGGAAGCTTGCAAATAAGGATGGTAATTGGGATCATACAAGATCAAATCATTGGAAAAGATTGTTAAGAGCACAGCAACCAATTACATTCCGCTGGTTGGATAGCAAGTTTGAGAGAGAGACGAAAGTTAACTTCTTTTCCAAAATATTTGACTACAGTATTGACGCACTTCTCACGTTTTAGATAGCATCAATTTGTTTGTTTATTGAGCATTTTGATCGTTGGGTTCGCTTATAATTTGTTATGCATAAAATATTTGCAGGCATGTTTGAAAAAAAAATATTTTTAGCTACTTTTGATTAAAGATATTTGGGTTGTTAAAACTTGTATTGCATAAACTAGTTTTTTTGCGTTTCAAAAGTCAACTTCACCGAGAAAATAGTTTCATATACCAAAGTTAAGTAGTCCTAAGAAATATTTCCCTTGTTGGTAATAAAGCAAGTCAAGCAAAATAATTATTCAGTCACTCGCAGCACCAATCTATGTAGAATTTTGAAAGCGTTAAAGAACAGCTGTACCAACTGATGTATACATATGTATCAGCACATGTCACACGTCGTTAATTATTATAATATGTCGATTTATTTCTTATCTGGACTACAAAAATTTCTTAAACTGGATATCCCCCATGTTTATATATATATATATTAAGACCCGTTCTCGAACAGGAACGTTTGGAGACAAACGTTAGGGTCATTTCATGTTGACCATTGTCAGACCCTGTCGGGTCTGAAAATGGTCGTTTCGGTCGTTTCATTTGGCTACAGTTTTTTGGCTTTCGGAACTCTTGTACTAAATCTCAGCCAAGTTAATTAAGAAATGAATATATTTCTAAGTTAAATATTCTTCGTTAGCGTAGTCATTAAAACTTTTTCGACAAAAGTGATCCTACTGGGCCAAAGGAATGAATGTTTTTCCTCAACACCATGTCCAGACAGGGTCTACATGAGTTTACCAAATTTAGTCCCAATCGGTCAAAATATGAAGCTATAATTACAGAAAAACTACTTTTTTCTTTGAAATAAGAAGTAACCCTGTCGGTCTTAAAATGTTCACTTATGACCCACACCCTGGTTATCGTATTTTGGCTAAGTGTAGGACAGCCGTACCAAATTTGAGCCCAATAAGATAAGAAATGAAGATTTTTGTGCGTTAAATTTAGATTTTTGGCTCAGTCATTAAGCCTTTTTCGACAAAAGTGACCCTACTGGGTGAAAGGAATAAGTGTATTCCCCCAAAACTTGGTTTAAAACATGCCTAGACTGAGTTTGCATGAGTGTACCAAATTTGACCGCAATTGGTCAGAAAACGAAAGCGTATTTTAGAAAAAACTACTTTTTTCTGCGAAATAAAAAGTGATCCTACCGGATCTTAAAATGGTAACTCATGACCAACACTTTAGGTATCGTATTTTGTCTAGATTTAGGAGGTATGTACCAAATTTCAGCCCAATCGGATAAGAAATGAACATTTTTGTACGTTAAATTTAGATTTTTGGCTCATTCATTAATTCTTTTTTGACAAAAGTGACCCTACTGGGCCAACGGAATGAATGTTTTTCTTCAAAACCACGACTTAAACATGCCCAGACAGGGTCTGCATAAGTATACCAAATTTGGTCGCAATCGGTCAAAAAATGAAGCTGTAATTGCGGAAAAATCACTTTTTTGCGAAATAAGAAGTGACCGTATCGGGTTTAAATATGGTCCCCCAATTGGAAATTCCCTGGGATTGAGGGATACTAGCTTAGTCAGTAAGACTTTTTTTGACAAAACTGTCCCTACTGGGTCATTGGAAGAAAAAAAATTCTCCAAACCTTGACAAAAACCTTCCCAGGGAGCGTCTGCATAAGTGCGTCAAATTTAGTTGCAATCGGTTCAGAAGTTTTGAAGTTACAGGGGAGCACACACACAGACAAACAGAAATTGAATTTTATAGGTTTAGATTATCCTACTTATTAATAAAACTACTGGCACAATAATCTTAAAATAACCTTTCTAAATAACTCTTAAGCGTAGATTACGATAAGATTAAAAATACGTCCGTTTTAACACCCTGGAGACTGGAGACCCTGTTGTTCCGGTAATATACGTATCAAAACGATAAACGTAATTGTATGCATAGTGATGTGTGTTCTGATATTTTCAATTATTCAAAAACTACATTTTTCTACATTGCATTGCATATATAAAATTATAAATAGATCTCTTACTTTTACGCGTACTTACATATACTTGATAAATGAAGTCATTACCCTAATTTCTTTAAATGTGAAATGTGATTGAAATAGACTTGAATCTAACCGTAACTTGCACATAAACCAAGTCATATGAATAACAGAATACACAATGGTGAAAAATCATGCAACGATTAGTAGGATGTAAAAAAATAAAAAACCATATTCCAATTATGAGTTGGGAGGACACGTTTAACAGTGCATTAAACTGCGTTTATTGTCTATGGTTTGCATATCGTTGGAACCGCATTATAAGGTTAAAAAATCTAAGGTGTCATTAATATACGTAATTTTAGTTTTCTTAAATGTGTACAAAATATTTGGCAAAAAAAACATTTTCTATGGGTCATGAATCATTTGGTTTGATAGTTGCATTTGCAAGTATGCGGGTAATTTTTTAAGTAATTCGTGGTAATTTTTTTCTGAATACTTTTTTAGGTTTTGAAACACAACATGTATTTTAATGTTATTTTAACAAATTTCATATCCATTTCAACTGCTGAAATGAACATCACCGTCCTAAAACACATTAATATGTAATCGTCGGACTCGTGGCAAAATTATCTGACCTTAAAAAAACAATAAAATATAAAATATAATTTTAGTATATGTATTAAGCGTTTAGATACATCGTAAAACATTCATGGCAGAAATTGTGGGTAGATTTTGTTTTAACATTTACTTATTGCAAGATACTTGGAAGTGTAATTATTATAGTTTGTATCATACGAATACGAGCACGCAATAATTTGATAAATTGTTTTCATGTTATTTGTCGATAAAACTGAACGTTTCTTAATAACCTCTCTGGACAAAGTGTCCAATTTTCGGATGTTTAAAGTTTGTAATTAATAGATATTGAATTTCAGTTATAGTTTAAAAAGAATTATAGACTATTCTCATGATAATTATATTTGAAAAAGGGTTTGCCACCACTTAAACAACAAACTAAATAATGGGACTATATTGCAAAAATGCCCCCATCCAATAATCACATATCAAGTTTTCTACCATAAGTTAAACTTATCTACCAGACGGACACTTGTAAAAGCCAAATGTTTAAAAATTGAATAGATAAAAGGATAACAAAGCAAAGTTTAAATTTTTTGCATGTTTAAACTGTAGTGATTTACTTAAAACACCCCAGTTTGTAAAAATTTTAAGGTTGTCAAAACTGTTTTGATTCAAAATTTGATAACGGAAAGTATACTTAACTAAATGACGTAAAGGAGGATTTTTTCATAATATCCTACAACTATATTTTAAACATTAAATTTGTGCCTAAAACATCGGTGGCACCCAGCAAAATATTTTCAAGATTATACACATACCACTTCGTAATAGCTATTCCGAAGCTGCCCCCTACTTCTAATATTGATCAAGACCTTTCAAAATTAACCAACGGCATCTACCAAATGATATAAACTATTTTTTTAATCATTAAATAGCTAAAGAGATTCTAAAGATCAGCTTTGGTAATGCAATATTGATTTTCATACTTATGCATGTGGTATTTTGCTGAAAATGTCGAACTATGTCAGAGTTTTGAATTTGACCAAGGCAATTACGATTCAAATTTTGATAACCAAAAGTATACCGAATTAGTTAATAAAAAAGAATATTTTTTATAAAAACATATAAGGTAAAATCAAATTGGTGGATAACTCATGGGCGGTAGCCAACAAAAGGTTTTTGGGAGCTGATAATTTAGTAAATTGGCTAAGTTATCTGTATTTTTAAATAACGACTGGAAAATAGACTACGGTAATGCTCCACAATTGTAGGATAGTTTTAAGTGACGATGCGTTTCTGTTGCTTGATGTCCGCCTGATTTGCTTAGTCTCATGTAGGAACTTAAACTAGAACTTTGTGAGTTAAAAGGCTTAGTAATATTTATGCTAGTGGAATATAAAGAAATTTCTAAACAAAAATCTCCGGATTTCATAACCAAACATCCTATTTAAAATACAATTCTATTTATAATTTTATACATACATACTTTCTCCTTAATACGATAACTTAAAAATACTAAAAGTATTTCTTATTTTACTACGCAGCCGGTTGCTTTAATCTAAAAAAGATCTAGTTTGATTTCCCATTTCTACTATCACCACGACCAATAAAAAATTAATATTTAAAAGCGTTTCCATAATCAAAACTGTTATAAATGGCCACACCACTCTACTGGAAAGCCGTGGATTTGCATTCTACATGCTTTGGTTTCATTTTGTACGCGCACTATGTAACGATTGATTTGCCTAACGGAAAATACAAGGTTGACAAGAGCGGGAAAATACCGTGGATGTATTTTTCAAGTTTTGTCCCCGTCTTGTTTTTGCTCAGTTGTGAATTACATTTTATCTACCAATGCGTATGCCATCAAGATTTCGAGCACCAACATTTACTCGTATTTCACTTGGATGTGGGATTAGTAATGTTGTTGTACGTGCACCTTTCTGCAATTTCGTATAAATGGAAAAATGAATTATTCTTATTTACAAATCAAATGTTGCAATTTCAACGTGGCATGAGATCCAATCCGACACCAGTCACCTTTAACAAAACTATTGGTCATACGAATCTTTTTGCTCATGGTAATCTATTACATCAGATTTTTGTTATATTTTATTTTTTACACAAATAAAATCTAGTAGAAAAGTGTGTACATTTAAATCTGACTGCGTTTTACCTTTGAAACTACCAAATTAGTTTAAAATCTGTTTTGGAATGGCGAAGTTGTGATGCAGGTGTTGATTTTATTTGGACTAGTTTTCAAGAATAATATCACGTAGAACGAACGCATTGCATACTTATTTATGACATCACTTAACATCATTGACAATATTAGTCATTAAATATACAGCTATTCAAATTTTGAGTCATAACGACTTTTTTTAATTTCAGAGATCCGAAAAATCATAAAAAGAGACTCAACAGGGGACAAATGCGGACTACTAGTTTACGGTCTAACAGTGGTTTTGATACTTGCTGCGTATTTGGCAACCCCATTGGCTATTTATAGAAATATGGATACTGTATATTATTTCTTTGAATACCTATGCCCACAAAAACATCAATCCGTAGTGCTCAAATATTCATTGGTTGTCATACGGTTTCTAGTTTTGGGCTGGACCCTGTTAGAAAGTATCAGGTCAATTAGCATTTTATTACCTCCTGCAATCATGTTGACTACCACCTACATTCAATATTTGAGAGCAATTTCTAACTGCCCTAAGTCGTTCTCAACTATAATGGTGTACACACAGCTACAGGTCATTACAAAATGTGGAGAGTCTGCAACCCGGGATGCTGCCGGTGACTTGATGACGCTCGTTTTCATCCAACTCGTTTGTGGAAACTGGCTAAGCGTTAAAGGTTGGTCGGTACTTCCAATTGGACTACATGCTTGTGTTGTTGCTATCACAGTTGTGGTTTACATTACAATTTATGTAGCACTTCCAAAAGGTATTGAGTGCAACGTGTACAGCCTGAAAATGTTGCATCGTTGGAAAATTGCAAGCAATGATGCTAAGTGGGATGCTACAAGGACAAATCATTGGAAAAGATTGTTAAGAGCACAACAACCAATTACACTCCGCTGGTTGGATAGCAAGTTTGAGAGAGAGACGAAAGTTAACTTCTTTTCCAAAATATTTGACTGCAGTATTGACGCCCTTCTCACGTTTTAAGTGGAATTTTTTTGTTTATTGAACATTTCAATAACAGGTACAAATATTACAACAAAAAATATTATTAATTAAATTTGATAAAAAATATTTCATTTGTTAATATTTGTACTGCACAAACTAGCCATATGGTCGTATTTTAGCCTCAATGTTAGCTGTAACATTATATTTGTCTTTGATGCAGTGATTTAAGTATTACTAAAGAACACTTACAAGATGTGTAACATTTTCTTTCTTTTAGTGGTTGAGGCCGTCGTCAAATTTAATTCTGAATATTGTAGTTTGCTTCAATCCCACCACATGACCATATGACAATGTTGCGAGAGTGGCCAATTTCTATAAGCATATGCTTAGTACTCGTGGAAATAGTTTTTAAGTTAAGTAGTCTTAAGAAAGATTTCGATTCTTGTTAATAAGGTAGGCAAAGCACAACAAATATTTAATTACTGGCAGCACCAATTTACATGTTTTGGTTTATGGAATATATTCAGCGCTATAGAACGGCTATGCCAATCAATGTATACCTATAGTATTAACTAAATAAACACATGTTATTATACTTCATGCATCCTATAGAATATATATATGTTGAATAGTATCATATATGGGCGACACAAATCTCTACTCGCTATGTTTGCTACTTATATAAATTTTAAACAAAAAGTACCTAAATTAACTGTCCTAAACTATATGTTTACGTACAAACTAATTAGTTAATATTTTAAATTAATAACTCCAGTAAATTTTATTTTAAAATATTAGGTTCAATTAGAACTTTAGATACATTTCAAATACTACTATTTCGATATTAAAAACTTAGTTTTAAAAGTTGTGTATATGTGAGTCATAAAAATATTTGAAAATTACTTAGTATCAATTCAGGTGAATAAAGAAACAATTTCATTAAATTTAATTATTTAAAGTAAATTTTCTAATTAACTATAATCAACTGGTTTTTTAGCATAATATTATTAGGGTAATCATTTACTTAGCTTTGAATTGGCTTCGTAAACCGTATCCCATTGCTAGAAACAGTCATCCATGCTATTTACAACTGAAATATTATCTTACTCAGATTTTTTAAAAAATTGCTGTGAGTTCAGTTATCATTCCAATAGTGTCGTGGTTGGGGTTTTGTCTTTTAAATGACGCACTAGTCTCAAGTTTTTAGAAATTTGAGTTATGTAAGAGTAAACCAACATATTATTTCAATATGTGTACATATTTGTAAGTAGAAACCGACCTAACGGTCCATTAAATGTTGAAAGTCGTAACTCAATTAAAGTGTATTGTCATTTTACAACCACAAATTAAATACCAACATGTAAGAATATTAACTTTAAATAGTATTAATCTTATTACAGGCAAGCTTGTATAAAAGGACTTGGTCTGAAATTCCCTTAGTTATTTAAACTTTGGAAATAACATCTTTTCGAAAATGAGTTTGTTGCCTTTAATTGTAATTCTAGTTTGCCTATTTGAAACATGTACATCTGCCAAAAAAAGCCCCATGTTGTATCAACTAAATAAACTTAACACAGGTGACATCACCCGCAATGAGGAACGAATAGTATCATTATACAAAACTGTGTTAGCTAAAGTAAAGAAAGTGACAGCAGTAAGTAATCTCAACGAAGTATTACATCTATTCACAAAGTCCAACTGTGCTGTATTTTTGAACAACTATGAAAACGTTGATCTGATTCTTACAGCTTCTCCAACAGTTGTCCGATATCCAATTCCAATCTTATTAAAATATAACTATCACAAAAACGTGCACATGTCATTTGGATGGACTTCATAGGAAGCATTATAACATTATCAATCAAACGAATCATAGAATGTCTTCAGAAAAACTAGTGGGGGCTTCGTGAATCTTCTCAAATTTTTTGTCGAACATTCATATTGACAGTTCTAATGATTTCTGTATAGACTTTTATCGATTTACAGCTCAAAGAAAACCCTGGAAATGTCAGGTGGTGTTGGATTTATTTATGCCTAACTATATTAACTACAAAAAAGGCGAATTCGATAAAGCATCAGAAATCAACTATCAACAAATATTTTGGTACAACTTCACTTGGGAGACAAATGTAGCAAAAGTGAATTTCCAGCTGTACTTCTTACTTTTGACTAAGAACACGTTTAAAAAGGTAAATGACCAAGATATAGAAAACTGGGGGAAAAAATCTGAAGATGTTGACTGGAAGGGAGTAACAGTTTACCACCTTGTCAAACGTTTTGAAGTTACAGGGGAACAGATAGACAAACAAACAGAAATTGAATTTTATTGGTTAAGATATGAATAGTGAAGTTGCAATACGTGAAATTAATTTGTAAATTGGCAATTTCTTACCTTTTATAAGGTGTTTAAATTTACGGTGCCAGGACCCGGCAGCATAATTTTTACGTCGATAGTTGTTTAATTCACAATTACAGTAATAGCCAACACTGCCGTAAGAATTACCTGGATATATAAAAATTTTATGTAGATCATTTTTTAAACTTAATTAGTTAAATTAATTACTGCGTTATCCTTACAGTGACTCACTCATCGTCTCATCATAATATCTTACATATATCCAAACCCTTTTAATAATACACGGTTTGCCAAACTTTGTTGTTTGTCACGTACATCAAGTATCAATTAAAAATGAAGTTTATTTAACTGTTTATTGACCTAGCTTAGATACTGCCTAATGCTAATTTGTTGTAGCAGGAAAATTGTTTAAATGCAATGACTACGAATGAATTTAACACGAAGACAATTAATTACACAAACGTACATATAAGTATAGAATCAAATTATTTGTCAATTTCTAGGGGATTTATGGATATACTTGTGAAAGTATTTGGTAAGTGCCAATAGTTTTTACACAGAAATCAAAATCTATCTAGCTAGACAGACCGTCATTGTTTAAAACAAAATCGAGAAACTATTAGCTGTTCAGCCACATGATTTAAGTTATAAAGCTAAATAGAATGCACTGATGCCCAGCCATCGTCCTACTAAATCAAGTATATGGAATTACTTCCTGATTTGGTAATTCTGCGAGTCAAAAATGACACATTAGGTCGAGTCGGCATATTCGCGTAGTTTTTATATACATTACCATTGTAAACATATTCAGATATTTTCTTGCTTGATGCTCATCATTGCTTTACTTACGGTTTCTTCAGAATCACAACACAGTATAATTTGGTAGTACGTGAACATAAAAGTAACGCGGGTGAGTAGTAGTAAAAACAGGCGTGAGCAACAATGACTTTTATTCCTTTCAATATATGATGCTACCAAACTATTTCTAATTCATTTAATTTTATGCACACTTAACAATGCATTCCGCAATTGGCGCAATTACACTTAAATAAATGGCAATGTGATAGGTTTCGGGGTACGCTGACGAAACCTTATGTTAGGATAGGGGTACGCTTGGAAGGTTTCGCACCCTTGCCCAACACGTTAAAAAGTGTTGTTTATAGTCAATTCGTAGGCGTATATTACGTTGGAAATAAAATTGGTCCCGTTTTTTCACACTGGAGACCTATGGATTAAATTGTGATTCCAATGATATACGTACTATATGCCATCAAAGTGAACATTGCTTGTATCCCCTACACATTGCTACATATTATGAATTACATTACATGCATGTACACGTACCTTGGTTTATTCAATATTACATGTACAAAATTCTGAAAGTTGATATTACAAATCCATTGTTTTCTTGCATGTATATGTATCAGCAATCATGCTGCATTTGATTTTTTGGTACATTTTCTTAAAGCTATTTGCAGAAAGTTGCAAGCGCTGAAGAAAATCAGAGAAGGGATAGCGCATACCATGTACGAAATTGTTTCTAAAAATAATTGTAAACAACAAAATGAGTTTGTCAAATGAGCTGTGATTAGTAATAGTAAACTAAATACGTAAAACTTGTAAAAGTTGTTATTAGTATTTTTAAAATGGATTATTTTTACATTCATAAGTTAACTTTTCACTTTATTCAAAACAGTAAATTGCGCGCTGGCACCTCCATGTGAGTTATTTAGTAAGTGTTTCGTAGTAGTTTGACTTTGCCATTTACAAATTATTATGACAACCTGCTTCTTTATTTTCAAAATATCATAAAATTGTATCAGCTTTTCCAGTGCAAAATCAATTGTATTATCTGTTTAAACTTTAGATAAACACAGGCCGTGTAATGGTGTGGGTGGGGGTTCCCCGATAATTACTCTAAGCATGAATAGGAAGTTATTGCTATTACTACTGAGCTACCATCTTGCCATCAAGCAATGAGCAGGCACCAAGTTGCAGCAGCAAATAACCCGACATGGTCCAAAGTTCCTATCCACGAAATGAAAAAGATTTGTACCGTCATATCGATCAAACAAAGAAAAACAGTTTGTTCTTCCTACATACAGGCCTTTGGAACTACCATTTTAAGTTTGCATTTGATTTTTTGTATACACGCAAACGGGTTACTCTACTTATTCATACTAACTTTTGTTATGTTTTGATGTCTTGTAGGTAATACTGGTTGAGTATGTTCGTGAAAGTATGTCAATGGTATTGTATTTTATTGCGCAAAAGTTACCAATATGTCGGTAAAACCCTCTCATTTGTCCTTTTTCATTTTTAGTTCGAAAAATGAGCTTTGTACAAAATTTTAAATATATTACAGCTTTAAACAACTTCAATCTAGCGGGCTAGAAATAACTCTGCTGTTTTTAAAAATAATGTTAATTCCTCAGTGATATTTTGAATTATGGTTGCCATAATTTATTGGTGTTATTACAATGTTACAAGGAGCCAATAAACTTTGTGTAAATAAAATATGGGTGGAGTTAATTTATACTTTGACCCGTCCTCCCCCGGTAGATAGCCATGGTTTACGGTTTAAAAAGGTTTTCTCTCTCAATTGCTATCACAAACGTATTCAGCGTACAAAGAGAAGCATCAGTGGCAATGATGGTGGTTGGAAACAAATCAACAGTAAATGAAATA
>JAHZNB010007321.1:0-10023 GCA_027744295.1 Callyntrura guangdongensis | reverse complement strand
TAGTAATTCTAAGTTTAGATGTAGATATGGCACGCGGGATAAATTGTTATCATCGTCATCATCATTAAATTATTGTTGCCTTTGTAAATTGGTGGGCATTATTAATAGGATTAGCAGAAATTGGAAATGCTCACTGTTAGAAGACGTTTTATAGAACGCTCACAATTTTTATAGACGTTCACGCGTAAAGCCGCCAGTTATTCTCGTTTCTCGTGTAGGTTGCTGAAATGTGGTTATTTTCAAAATGAAATGCAATATTGTTGTGCCGTTTTCATGACTGAACTATAAACTATGCCTATACGTAACTATATTATGCAAATTAGACACTACTACTATTACACTGCTAGCCATTTTTGATTGCCTTATCATCGCTCTCTCGCGCTCTCTCTCAAATTTAATTAAAGGTGCTATATTATTATATTATCATTATTGTAATAAACAGATAACCAATTAATGAAAATGACGTAGACGTAAGTAGTAGTAATCAATTATCACGCTTTATACAGTACTGAGTTGCAATTCGGGGCAAGGTGAGACTACGTATATGTATAAGTGTAAGTGTGTCAGTGTGAATAAAGTAAGTGGAAAATTGTAAAAGTCTCTCAATCATTCTCACTGAATACAATAAAGTTTATCGGATCTTGGGTCTAGTTATAAAATTGGGATATAATGTCTAGTCATTACTATAGGGGAATTGGGGTAAATCTATACGAGTAATTCTGTATAATATTTCTATGTACTCTCATTGTTACTGTATGGAAGAATGTAGTATATCAAAAACGAATGTTTTCAATTAATGGAAAGCTCGTGGAAACTCATTAAAATCCAGAGTGGTGAACAGCAGAGATGGATGAAGTAGAAGCACGTTTCTCATTAGTTAAGTTAGTGCAAGTGTGTATGTGTGAGTGAAGAAAATGTACAAAAAAAAGTTTTCCACGTAGAAAATAAAAAGAAAGGAAAAAGAAAGATGCGGACTTGTTAGGACAAGTACCGAGATACTATCGTCGCATACAGAGAAAATGTTTTATTTCACGAATGTTGAGTTGCTACTCCTGCTGCTGCTGCTACACAATTTAGAGAAATATGTAGAGAGTTTGAGAAGTAGAGTGAAAAGGGTTTGTATGTCACTGCCATTTTTTGGCGTGTTGGTTGTTGGCATCCACAACTACCAACAAAACTATCGTCTCTCTCTCTCTCTCCAACAAAAACGTCTAAAATTCTTATTTGCTTGAAGAAAATTGTATGAAAACCTTTGGCAAAATAGAGGGAGTGACGGGAATATATAAATGATTTTGGATTTTATTTTGGTATGTAGGGAGAAATTTACGGTTGTAACGGAATGAGGTACACAATAGTACACAAGAAATAAGGACTTTTATCCTTGGTTTACTTCAATTCAATTCCAAAGATGGAATTACTTTTTTTGTAAAAAAATATACATAAGTAAACTACACTCGCATTCTGGTTTTATTTACTTACTCCCCGGTGACACCATACCAGAGAGTGGAGGCTCACACATACACACAAGCTATGTACATTGTTGTGCCTCCCCATCAAACCATTATCGCAGGGATTCGAATCGATTTGAAGAGGAAAAAATAGCAAGAGAGAAAAATTCATTCTACATTTCAAGTGTGGCAGTTGTAACGGTACTACTGGAAAATAACGGGTTAAATTGTTTTTCTTTTTGGTTTTTTTCGTCTGTCATGTAGTACAGTACTCAAAAGAAAAATCCTGTGAGAGGAATTTCTAATCTGATTGTAGCAGCAGTAGTGGTGGTAGTGGTAATGTAGGATAATGTCGTGGTAATAATAACAATAATATTGAATCATACCTATATATATTCACCGAAAGAAATGAGGGGAAGCTGTGCTGTTGATAATACAAATTTTTTTTTAATGCACACCTTCTCAGCTTTGCAATGTTATGGGGCCGAAAAAAATAGTAAAAAAATGGGGGGAAATATGGAGAGAATCCAGTCCATTTTAAAAATTAAAAGCCTGATTATTGCCCTTCTTTTATTATTAAAAGACTTTGGGGAGAAGGTGGGGGAGGGGGAGGTGTACCACAGAGGGGGAATAAGCCTGATGTCTCTCTGCGATGGGAGGAATTTAAGTAGAGGAAGAAATGAATAGATGATAATATGCAATTTAAAAAGATTGGATTACAAAAGTGTCTTTGGGGGATTTGGCAAGCGGGAGTGGAGAGTATAATAATAAGATGTTTGTCAAGGACATATACAATACTAGGTCGTATTTGTATTATTATATAACAGATTACGCGAAAGAATCAAAATATCCCATTTTGGCGTTTTTTTCTCTCTCTTTCGCGTGTATTAGAACGCGAACAAAGGTAGGCAATAAAAGTAATAATAATATGTGCAGCAATAGATAACACACAGGTACATTTTTTAGGCAGAGAGATAACCGAGTTTTTCTAGATAAAATTTTTCTCAGCTTCACCACCGCCACGACGATGATGGTGAGGGTGACGAGGATGTTGATGAAGGGGGATAACGGTGGAAAAAATGTTTGGAGGCTACAGATAACGACGACGTGTGTGTGTTTGTTTGCCCACACAAAGATACCCAATAGGCTTTTTTACTTTCACCTTTAACATTTTTCCACGTAATACACATACCACACCACACGGCCCACTATAATATTAAGATGGTGGAATTTTTGAAGAGAATGCCGTATTGTATTATAAATAGGTATTATTGTAGAAATAGAGTAAATAGAGAAAAGTGCAATACACAGAAAATCACCGGTAAAAAAGGACCGCAGATGAAGAAAAAAAACGGCAAGGTAGGGAGAAAGTAAACAGATTAGTGGAGTGAAAGGAAATAGCGCATCGTCGTGTGCAGAAAATGGAATGAATGAAAACAGGGACAAATTGTTGTCGTGTATCTAATGATAATGATAAGAATACTATTTTATTTGTGTATATGTTCTACTTTTACGCGGAGTAAAGTACTACTTCAGGAATTACCTAGTATTATAGTAACCCATTATTATGTCAGATAATAATATGAATGATGTAAAATGATGACGATGTGAAATCAGATTAAAAAAACTAACAGCCAACCAACAGCAAAGATAAATTATATTTAACTTCTTTTAACAGTATAAACAGCAACTTTGTATGAGTATTATGTAATAAAAATTATAAATTGTGTTTAACTCGTTATAAAAAACATCATCAGAGTTTTTAATGAGATTGGCATACTTTGTATATTTAATTTCATGAAATTGATACCCATTTAAATACACCGGTCCATTGGTGACATGACATGTTAACCCGTATAAAGACAAAGTTAGTACATGGTAAATTATTAGTGCATTTGCAAGTAAACTTGTTCGTCATTTGTGGGTTTTGGGTTTCTTTTCTTTGCATTTGTCTCATATGAACTTCGTTTCAGATAGCGGACGCGCGAGCTTAGCAGCATCTATGTATCTCTAGGAACGGGAGCCAAACAGTAAACATGCTTGGGCGAAGTGAGTAATATTTCTCCTCTTCTTGTCGGTTCTACTTCTAGTATACTTTTGCATTACATGCATTACTGATTTTCCTAGGTTCCTTTATTCACCACACCACATGATCTTGGAATTTTTTGTTTATCATTCAACTTGATTCAACATTCAACTCTCGAACTCTCATCAACTCTTTTTGTTTTGGATCAAAGCAACAGCTCGTAGTTAGTTGGTAGTATTTTTCTTTATGTTAATTTGTTGGTATAAAAATAAAAGATTTAAATAAATTTTTGAGCGTTTAAAGGCAACACGTAGTTGCAGCTTGGAAAGCCGTGGGGGTAGTTTTTTCGTTGTGTGGACTTGTCGTTTGTCGTCGGATTGGCCCGAGGGGTGTAGTAAAGTTTAAAGTTAATTGTGCACATTTGGTAAGTAAGAACTTTATGTTTGATGAAATTAGTTTGTGGTGTTTGAGAAGGTAGTAGTAGAACTTAACTGTAGTAATGCTATTGTTTTTAAAGGTTTGTGTGATCAGGTGATAAGTTGTACTCATTGGCGTCTATTTTTATTTTGGTTGAAACTTACAGGTATTAATTTCTGACTAAAAATGGCCGGCAAAAATGAAGAATTCCAAAAGAAGTTTCAATCAGAGGCGGAAAAATTTGCTGCTATGAACAAAAGTAAAATGAAACTGGAATTTTTTGACGGACAATTTGATTAGTTTAACACGGGTTTATTACATATTAACGATAATTTATGTATAATTTGGGTTTAGAGCTCAGTAAGCTGGTGACCCAAAGCCAGACACTGGAAACGCAACTAAATGAAAATCAGATGGTAAAGGATGAACTGGATATCACCAGAGAAGACGCCCGAGTATATAAACTTGTGGGGCCTGTGATGGTTCCACAAACTGTAGAAGATGCAAAATCTAATGTAACCCGTCGAATTGACTATATCAAGGCAGAACTGTGAGAAGCAATTTAGTTTTTTTGTACTAAATATCATTTTTAGCATTCGAATGATATAACATAATCTTCAAATTGTTTGTAGGAAAAGGAACGCGGGCACGGTAGAAACTGTAACAAAAGAGGTCACGGCGCAAAGGGAAATTCTGAGTGGCTTGGAAGGGCAAGCTCGACAGATGCAAATGGCTGCAGCGGCTGCTGGAATACCAGTCTCGTAATAATTGAGTAATATCGATAGTTAAGTACTGATAAATTAGCCTTTATTCTTCTCTTTATTGTAATAGCATAACTGCAATTTGATAATTTGTTTACCATAACATACATAATAATAATTGTTAATTGTAACGATAATAATGCCTAATTCTCACCAAAAAATAATAAAATATATTTACCTGTATTAACCGCCTATATGTTGTATGATTTCACAGGTTTTATACGCAACTAAAATTGTAATCTTTACAACGTTGGTGCCCCATGTTAAAAGCTTTATGAAACACTCATGCATTATTTATTAGGTGTAAATTCGGAGAATAATTTGTAACAGTCCAGGTTTGCTACTATACAGGTGGCAGGTGTGTGCAGGAGAGCAACATGACATTAAATGCAAAAGTCACTATTTGTGTAATTGTGTAGTTTTCGTTGACTTGATTTATTGTTTTGTCAATTCCAAAGTTAACCATAATACACGACATACATATGATCAATGTGTTTAAGTCCAGTCATTCCAGTAGTAGTCCATGTATAATTATTTTGTCCTATTAATATTCTGGTTCAATTCAGTTTTGTCGTGCAGGTTGAATTCATTAACGTCATTATCAATCATCATTTCATCATATTATAGGCAAATTGGGTTTTTGTTTTATTACCACATACAAAGTAACGGTCACGGGAAAGCGTATTTAAGGCCTTTTTGCATGCTAATAATAAGAATCAATCGAAATTTTAAACTGAACCAACAACATATTTATAAAAAAGGAGTCGTCACTAGCATAGAGTTTCTTATGAACATACTATACGTACGAGCAAAACGTAAATATTTAAGATTGAAAATTATTATCAGTAAGAATAATAACAATAACGAACGTAGGTAATTAACATAAGAATGAATGCATTATGCGTGTGTAGATACTTACCTTCCGCGTCACAACAATGCACAATTGCAAAATGTAATATACACCTTATTTGTAAGATAAACGATACGATTTTAATAATAACGGTAGTAGGGCTAGTGGCTAGTAGTAGTAATGATAGTAATAATAATAACCCCAAAAACTTTCCAAAAGGTCATTACAATTTTATACACGCACTTTGATTAATTTATCTACTAGAACAAGTCTCTGGAGATACACATCTTATCTCTATCACTAAAAATCAGTCATCTCTCATTTAAATATTAATAAAATGTAATGCATATGTTTATTTACGTGATAACCATCAAAGTAACAATAATAATATCCTAAACAATGGTACAGAGATTTATTAACATCGTAATAAAAAAAGATTAAGGACAATTTGTTGTATCTGTGTGAAAATCGGAAATTTCGGGCAAGAATCCTATTGTTTGCATTCAACATTTCTCAACAAAGTTGCAGTCGGAAATATGCTGAAACGTGACAATATACTGATTTCGTAGATCTTCTATTGTTGAAAAGTGACCTCAGCACAATGGAGTTAGCATTTTTTTTAAAAAATTAATGGCGATTTCTGTCATTGTTCCAGTGTTTGTTACCATTATTACTGTTGTTATGATAAGGACCGTGACTTTGGCTTCGGTAATGACTTGCGCCAGGTAAATTATTTCCATTGTGATGACCATTTCTATACGGACTTCGTCCGTGACTATTTCTTGAGTAATTGGAGTGAGATGAGCCGTTAGAACTGGAATGACGAGGTCTAGATCCTACACTTCCATTACTGCTGCCAGGTCGGGGCGAAGGGGAAAAGTCGCGTCTGTTTCGTGGGGGACCGTCTCCCCCACCTGTAGACCAGCTTCTGGATTCTGTATTTCCTCCTGTGTTACCACCGCTTCTTCTGAAACCGGGACCATACCCATCCAGTATGCTACTCCACTGTTGGACTTTTTTCTTTCTATCTTCTATCAACTGGAATTTATTACTGTCGGCTCCATTCTCAGAGTCTCTGGGAAGGGATCGAGATCTTCTTACCTTCTTAGTCTAAGAGAAAAAACAAAACCACTTTTATTCTCAGATCTAATTTAAAAACAAGATATTTAAGAGCATCATGTGGAAAGATGAAGTAGAAAACAGGAACTTACTCTGCCTTCATCAAATTCATCGTTATATTCTTCGTCCATAGTTTTGTCATTGGTTCTTTTACGATCTTCTTCCATTGACCTTGAGAGCTGACTTTTTTCTCCGTCCCATCCCGTAACTACATAAAAACAATCGATTTAAAGTCGAGTAAAAAACGTCAATGGCATGACGCCATAACTGACAACTAAGTCATTAATTTCTAGAAATGCGCTTACTGAAATTTTCCTGTCTCAAGCGAGATGCATCGAAAGGGGTTCCACCATTACAGTTAGTTTCACGTCTTTTGTCGCATCCCCGAATGTCTCTATGATTGTTTTCGACACTTGGGCTTCTACTGCGACTCGGATTACGATCCCTTCTGCGTTCACGATCTCTTTCTTGGCTGTGACTGTCTCTACCGTTCCCTCTTTCTTTCCTGTTGTATTCATTTGACGAAGAACTATGGGAAGAGGTTACTTTTTTCTCAGAAACGGATTTACTGACGGGCGACTCTTCGTTTCTCTTTCTCTTACTTTTACTATTTCGCCTGCTCCCTGAAGAACTACTTGATGAGTTTGAACTTGTGGATGAAGTGGAGGAATGTCTTCTATGGTGCGAGTGTGACTTTTTTGGTGTTGTTTCCTCATCAGACGGCGCTTTTCGTTTCATGGTGTCCCGCTGAACGGAAATGCCACCATTTTCTAACGGTTTTTGAGTGCTACTCGAAGCTGATTCAGTTTTACTCGTGTTGGCAAAGAATGGAGCGGTTGCTGAGTTAGTAGTATTAGTAGAACCAGCTGTGGCAGTGGACGAAGATGAAGGTTTTGGACTTTTGGGTGGTGCCACAACAGCATCATGGTTAATATTATTTTTGCTGGGTGATTGTTTTCTAACACTTTCAGGAGACTTCAGTCTTTTATTACTACCATTTGGGGATACTCCTGCACCATTGCGACTGTTTTCATCTTTGTCACTTTCCTCATCATCATTATAAGGGACAAGTCTGATTGACTGATCTGACTTATGATTTTCGACTTTGGAAGAAGCAGAGGATGAAGAGGCAGAACTTTTGATTCCATTGATACCATTTGAGGAACTATGTCCCAGTTTGGACGAATTGGTCAATGCAGCTCCAGGTTTCAATATGGTAATTTTTTTCGGTGATGTAGTAGTGGGCATACTTATTCCAAAACAAATCTTTTTTCTCTGAATACATTCATTTTGTTGATTTCCGTTTCCTGACGATGACGAATTTCCATTCATTGACTCAAACACGCCATTTCCGTTAGTACATGGTTTTAAGTCGTTTTTGGGTTTATCGTTTTGAATATGCTTGGATGTCGCGGTGGTAGACGAGGAGACAGTTGAAGAAATTTTTGGGATATGATTGGAGGGTACCTTCTTAGGAATTAAAGTGGTTACAGTTGACGATGAACTGGACGATGAAGTTACAGTACTAGATGGGTACGTCAGGTTTGTCATGTTGCTTGTGTAACCTGAAGTAGCTGTGGAGGAGGCTGAAGATGAAGATAATGATGCCTCTGGAGATTTATTACAGCGCCGGTCCATTTCATAAATTATGACGTACGCGTCGTTATTTAAGGCATTTGCCACCGTCACTTGATGAACAAAGCTATCGTCAAATTGGTAAAAGTGGCCGTTTGCCGCCTCCGCAATTGCTGTATAATGTCCACAATTTGGGGACGATCCTAAATGAGTCACAAGTGCCACGAGCCGATAGCGTAAATTCTAGAAAATGTAATGAAATAACGGGTAATGTAAGATGTATTTTAAATGCGTTAATGAAAAATTGAAAACGTAGATTTTACTTACAGAAAATCCATTGACTTGTTTCGATTTATGCATGAATCTGGACATATCTAAAAATCTATTACAATGAATTCTTTTGGCAATTTTGGTTCCATACAGAGTAAAACGTTTAAGCTGAAGACATAACACGATCGGCGGAATTTCTAACGAGAACTGCTTCGTGGCTTGACTTATTGTGCGACACTTTTCGCATTTGTAATCATTGTTGTCCAACCTAAGTAAAGAACGAACAAAAAAAAACTTTATTGGCTGGCAATTTGAAGATATCAAATGCAACTGTTTATGTAAAAAAAACTATGTACCGTTCTTTCTTAAAATGATTCATTATAGCATCCTCCAGCGTTGTAACATGACGAATATCAAGTTGAAGCTCGGCCGTAGGCTGGAATGTTGTTGAAACGTAGTGACACTTTTGGCAAGTTACTACAAATAAAAGAGAAACGTTGATAAATAACATCATCCAGTAACAAAAGAGCATACTAGTTTAAGCAAAAAAGTTACTTTGTCTAACCTTCTGTTCTGACATAGCCACCAAAAATTTGACCTAGTGGATTTGTTTCCTTTGACCGATTATCTAAACGAAGGCAATTGATAGCGGTTAAATATGATCTTTCCATAGATTCAAAAAGGTATCTCAAGAATTCATGCGCGTCCTCTTGTCTGCCGTGTGAAAAGTGACGACAAATTGCTGAAATTTTAATTTTTTTTTAACTAAATCAAATTTGTAATTGCGATGAGATTGATTTACTGTTTGTGAAAATTTAAGTACTTACATCGGAGGCGATTAATGATTTCTACTGGTCTGATAGCACACGGGGTTGTAGTGTTATTTCTTCCTGTTGACGCGTCCAGCGTCTTTTTCATTGCACATATAATACAACTAACTGTAAAAAATTATAACAAATCCAATAAGTGAAACATATTATTTGCATTACTTTCGTTAAATTAGCAGCGTGAAAAACTACTTACCACTATCTTGACAGTGCTTTCTATGTTCACTATCAAACTTTAACCAATTGATAAACGCAGGAACATGAAATACAGCTTGAAGTGATGCGTTTAAATAACAGCTATTTCCCATATTGTAAAAACCAGCACCAACAGGCATTTTGTCGATATAACCAGGGATAATCTTTTCACGAGGGTACAGAATACGCTTTGGTTGAGGCAATTGATGCTGATTGCCACTGCCAGAATTGTTTCCGCTAGTATTAGCACAACCCCCATTCATTATCCTTGGTGAAGCTGCAGACGACGACGGTAGAGGATGAGCGGGAGGAGTTCCTGCTCTGGAAACTGAGGCAGATGATTCGCCATTTTCAGCTGACAAGTCCTTCATTTTGGATTTCTTGATTTTTCCCTGTGAAGCAGTGTTTTCCTTTCCCTTTTGTAATATTGCTTGTTTAAGCTTTTGTATTATAGCACCAGCACTTCCACTGTTTCTCCCAGCTTGCTCAATCAACTTTTGCGTTTCCACGTCCGTGTATCCCCGTTTCAACAAAA
>JAHZNB010007320.1:0-14759 GCA_027744295.1 Callyntrura guangdongensis | reverse complement strand
AAATTTTTGTTTGATAAACGGGAACAGTTACAAAGCCAAAAACCAATACCATACACCCGCAAAATGGCGCTAGCAGCGAATGCTGCGCTCAACTTTCTTGTAAGTACATATTTGCATAAGGACAAAAAGTCGAAGTCAAAATCGCATAAGTCATGTGGGACAAAATGTCGAACTTCTTTAATTGGTCTTAGCAATAACATTTTCGTGGTAAAATATAAATGTATTGACCCTTTCGCACGTCCTGTTGTCTGGCATACGCGTATACATGGAAGCCGGGCAAGAAGATGTTCGGCATAATATACTGACGTGACAAAAAAACTTAAATATTTTTGTTGATGAAATAAAAATACCGCATACTAAAAACGTTGCTACGGTTTTGCGAAGGGCCCCCAGCTTGTAGCCTGCCAAATTTTGACATGGATACAGGTAGTTTGCGTTTTGGCGTAGGGGGTCCTTCGCAAACCGTAGCAACGTAGTATGCGGTATTTTTATTTCATCAACAAAAATATTTGTTTTTTTATCACGTAAGTTTAATATACCGGACATCTTCTTGCCCAGCGTCCATGTATACGGGTAAGCTAGACCACAGAAGCAAAGAAACGGACAATACAGTATGCATTATGTATCTTATTAAACATTCGGAATTCAGAATAGGAATGTAAAGGTAACACTATAACAGTAACGGGAATTTTAATTGAAAAATGTCTGGTTGAAATTGACCTATACGTAGTTGGTAGGTTGTTGGTGTTAATAAATAATCATAACCTTGAATTTGTACATATTCCACATTAAAACTATTTTTGGGATTCAGCGAAATTTTTTAAAGTAATTTTGATCACAATCAGGTTTTATTCGTCAACGTTTCGACACCGAACAGTGTGTCATCATCTGGGGAATTGTTTATAATAGAGAGAAATCGGCCACCAAAAAGACATCAACATTTCGATAAGTCTTGACAGCAGAATACAAGTGAAAATACTTAGCAGGTTCCCACATAATTTTGTGCATTTTCTTAGATGTTACAAATTGCGACCAGTCTACTGAGGATACACTTTCGTTCAACGTGTCCGTCCGTCCATATATTCATAATATTTCTTGAAGGAAAAGTTTTGAAATTTGTTTAGTCAGTATATGGGGTTTGTGGGTATGTAGAATTCGATGGCTTACTTCGTTGATGGGAATATGAAGTTTGTCGGGGCGTAATAGGGGGTCACTTACAATTTTGAAATGGTTTCTATCACTACAGATTTGCGCACTTGTGCCTTTTAGTAACCTTAAATGCATATAACAAGTTTAGTTTCGATTAGTTGCCCCGGTGAGTCAAAGGTGAATGAACCCATGAATCCAAAGCGTTTTATTTTATTAGAATGGGATCTTCGGCAATCGGTTCCTCCCGACAATTTAGTTATTTTTACAAAGTCTGGTCATTCATGATTTGAATTGTTTAACCAATATTTTACCATTAGAATATTTCCACAAGCATAGGGCTTTCAAAACATATTCAACGAGTGTTATCTCTGCATACATTAATTTGTGGCTGCTAAATTATTTAGCCATGCTTGCTCCTGTATGGTTATCAAGATTCGAATAGCACAGATAATGAAGTCTTTTCATTTTCACTTTAGTCACTTACTGACATTCAGTTTTAATCAAATGGTTTCGCTTAAGATTCCCAATATGAACTTTCAACTTTTATGTTGTTACTGTTCAAATATTTAATTGTAGTTCTGTTTAGGTTTAAATTTAAATTCTGTATACCAAAAACCATCCTACAACCCGAATCGGTACTGGGATCCTGTACCTTCTCTAGGAACAAGTCTGCATTTTGAATTTTGGAAAACTATCAAATTAACAAGTACAAACAATAACGTTGCGACATACTTGTCAATTTAAAAAGATACCGTCATAAACCTGGTAAGTATATACTCGCCGTCTTGTATTTTGATTCTATAAAATAATACAAGTTAAAAGTTTTGTCCTAATTTCCTCGATTTTAAAGGCGTTAGCGCAGAGTTATTATAAAGTCGGCGAATTTATTTTTGCAAGTGTTCATTCCAAACTTTTCACTAAAAAGCTTGTTTCTTATTTAAATGTACAGTTAACGACACAAAACAACGACAAAAGTAGGACGCAAAATGCATACCAGAATAGTGGGGTACCCCATATATGCTACTTTACGCACGTGGTAAAAAAATTAATAGGAGACATGGAATTTCAAACGAAAAAATAAACTATCATCATGCATGTTACACATCTTGTCCAGTGATATTTCGCCTTCTGTATCACATTCCCAGCCAAATTTATAATTATATACGCTGTCATGAATAATTTGGAAGATGGATATTGAATCCTCTAAAATTGATGCAAATACGTTAAATTTCTAACGTAATAACTTGATTACGAAGAAAAGTTTTTACAGTATTATTACAGGCATTAAAATTTGAGACAAACTCCAAGTTTTTCATTCTATTTCAAATGAAACATCATCATCGTAAAGCATTCTTAAATCCGTCACTGAAATTCCATGTACCCCACTATAAGGGTACATGTTATTTTGTGTTTAGATTTAGGCATATACAAACGTGTACCATTACCATTATACTACTAGAATGAAAAACAGAAAATGAACTAAATACGACGACGACGGCATAATATTATTTGATACGGGCACGAAAAAGAGCTCCTAAACACTGTTTCCACACTAGAAATTATAGTGAGCTACAAGAGGCACGGTATATACCCAAATGACAAATAAACTGCAGCAGCTGCAACTGCCAGTAGAACTTAAGAAGGCCTGAAAACTCCCTGGTCGAGGAAGAAAAAAGGGATAATAGAGACATACAGAGAAGCTTTTTGGTATATCGGTATGGCACACACAACAGACACAACATACAACAAACACCAACACGATTGCTTTACTACCACATACAAAACTACTACTACAACTTTACCACCTCCACGGCATGTTATACGTTGTACGTGCGTACGTAGTAAGCAAGCACGCTTGCTCACACGATACTTTACTCACTCCTTCCACTACTACGATCATCATCGGACAGAATGAGAGAGAGAGAGAGAGCGAGCGAAAGAGAAAAAAGAGTTAAGAAGAGCAGCAGCAGCAAGTACGGCAATCAGAGAGTTAAGTAAGCGAGTAGCATGAGCAGTTGTAGCCAAAATTGCTAGGCATCAGGAATGAAAAAGACAGGCGACGAGAGCAAAAGCCAAGAAAGTTATAAACTTCTCTCTCGTCTGCTCGTCTTTCTGTCTAATGTGAGACGGACGGGAGTCAGAAGCAGAAGCAGGGGTTCTCTATCTCTTCGCCTCGTCAAGTAGTTGCTCTTTTTCCGTTGTTGTTGATAGCAAATAACACTAATAAGACATTAACTTCTCCTTTTTCTTGCCAGTAGTTTATATTATTCTCGGAGTAGTAGTTGCCGTGACATAGCTTTAATTCAACAGCCCTCATCATTAAAGTGAGTGAGCAAGTTTTAAAAACGGAAGGCGCACACAAACAACAGAGAAATGTACATTGATATAGACCACTTTTCTCAGTTTATATTACATCGCTTTCTTTTCCCACTTCTTCCGTATTACTTACGTACGTGTTTACCATGTACATCATCATCGTCTCAACAGACTAGAAGAATTACCTTGTGAGACCAAGAAGTGTATCGTGGCGATGCACTGCCACTCTACATGCAATAAACGAAGGAAATGCTCCTTTGGTAATAGTAATATTGTATGTGTTTCAGAGCAGACACACACACGTAATATACTAATAACCACACAATTTCTCGGATGAGTTCAGTTATTCTGAAACAACGATAGAGCGGGGTAAAACTCTTGTAAAGATTTTTTGAGGAAACGAGTTGCACATAATGTCCAAATCATTTTTGAACATTTTGCACAAGAATTTGGAATCCTTTGAAGCGAATTCTTACTTTTGTTTGCATGTAATATTCGTAATAATCCTGTGCTTGGTTAATGAATTGTCAATAAAATATGTAAATTTAGTACTTTTTAGTCAAGTGACAGTTTCATTTCCTCTTCGTCTTCTTACTCATCCACGCGAGAACTTGTAAAAGCTGTTCTGAACATTGTCTGCTAATAAGTGTGTACCATACAGCAGAGAACTTACAACACAAGAGCGAGTTTTGCTTTGTCTCCACACTACCCCACCAACCAACCAGTCGCATGAAAGCATGCTGCTGAAATGCCACTTTCTTCTGGATTCTATATCATGTAAATTAATTTGAACAGGAAGACTGGTCCGAAAATTATTTCCTCGCAAATTTTCAAAGATACACAGCGACGGCACCTAAATGGAGCTTCAGCTGAATGGAATTTCAATTCAAAGGAATAAAAGCAACACAAGTGTCTTTTTTGTAATCCGCGTGAAAAAAACCTTGTCTGAACATATAAACTAGATTGTCAAAAGTTCATGCAATTTTTGGCTCCAAAGCTGCTTAAATGATCGGCAGCCGTTGTGGCTTCTTACTCTTCCCATTTGTCCCGTTGTCGCCGTCCATGGACTGTATGTTCAACTCGAAGACCGCCAGCGTAAACAGAGACTTTAATCCCAATTGGAACTGGATGCACTTTCTTCCTCATCAGTCGAAGAAACAACATCATTACGAGTAATCATGTTGTTCTCATCCTTTTGCTTATTACCACACGAACGAAACAGAAATTGCAATCCTGATGAGCACAACAACTACTATTCGTCCGAAGAAACACAAGAAGCCAACAAGAGACTTACTCCGATTTCCGCCCGACAACGATTAGCATACGTTTCTAATTGTCCGTCGTTAACAATACCACAAGAAATAATACCAAGATCTAATCTACCCGTAGACGACGCTATTTTATATAATTGTAACTGTGTGTGTACTAGTTGCAGTTGTCGCAACGAAAACGACCCTGGTCAAGGATCCGCCTGCACGAAACCAAGCAATAACCACTACATTACAACGAGCGACTCATTATTTTCAGACGGTAGAAGTGCAGACAATAGAATAAAAAACACTATTTTTAAGTATTATAGGACTGGTAGTCAGGTGTCTCCTGAGTGTCCTCCTTGTTCCCGTACCACCTTGCCCAACTGTAGTCATTGTCATCGTTACCGTCATACTTTACTAGAAGCCAGTGCTGTTGCAGAAAATCGTTGTGGCTTGACACAGCAGCGATGAAATACATAATCCTAGTCTTGTGGACATTTTCGTTATTTTTACTTATGTTCAGTTCATTCCCATTCCGGGTTGAATGTCGACCCACAAGAGCCATGGGACCTGGTCCACCATACTTGCCAGGAACTGGGGTTATCACCTCACAGCAATATTCGTCCTCCGCTACAGCTTTAGGACAACGGGCCAACAGTCGACTCGGACTTTCTAGCTGCCCTGTTCTAGAAGGTCCTGGCTCACCAGCCGCAAAAAGTAATCCATGGCTTGATGCTTACGTGACCGACATCACTGTAAAAGTTTGGGACTCTCAACTTGTCCTTGAAGGTATGGCTAGATCTCGCAGTGAGGTGAGGTCTGATGGTACGTACGGGGTCACATTTGACCTCATCCGAGTTGTCAAGGGAGATGCTCCGCTCCTGAGGCGACGAAAACAATTCCGACTTCAGTTCCTAGATAACCCCTCATCCTCGTCTCAAACTGGAAACCTCAGTTCCACGCCCTCAGCACTTGAGACCGGAAGGAACACTGCTCTAATTGCCAGTCGGTCCGGTGGAAGCGCTGGAAGCAACAACCATGTTAAAAGTAACCAGCATCACCACCATACTTTTAACCGAGCTCTAGAGTTACGCAGTAGTAATAATAATAATAACCAGCGAAATAGTCAATTGGGTAGCAGCAGCAGTGCCAGGGTTAGTAATACTGGAACAATTAGTCTGAAATCAACCAATTTACATTCGAATTATGTGAATCTCCACCACACTCAACAGCAGCTGCAGCAGCAACAACAGCAAATTCTAACTCGTCGAGGATACCCGACATCGGTGAGTAGCAGCGGGAGCAGCAGCAGCAGCAACAACAACAATCGGATTCGGAATAACTCTCCATTGTCACAAACCGTCCAGTTCAATCAACAGTATGTTAGAAACTATCATTCTACTAGTGGTAATAACAATAATAACCATAATTTTACAATTGCAAGTGGGAGTAAAAGCAAAAATTTGCGCATTGCTCGAAGTCATCAGTTGCAGCAACAGCAGCAGTACGGGGGTGGCCATCACAATAATTACGAGAGTAGTAGGCATGCACGACACGGGCGTGTGGTCGTCGGCCAGCATAATAACATTGTTGTGAATAGTGCAAGTAGTGGTGATGGTGCGGCAATCACTGGGAAATGCCTACCCCCAAGGGCTACCGTGAAAACGGGTCGGAAGTACTTCGTGTTTGCAGCCAAAGTGGAAAATCATTTTGTCGCCGTATTCTCACCTGAGCTTGCCAACAAAAAGAATACCAAAGCTGTTGAGTCCATTCTTTGCCAAGGATGTGGTAAGACACAAAATCAATGTACATTTTCCCCCTCTTCATCCTTTCCTTTCTACCTCGTACCATACCACTCTTGTAAAACATGGTACCTTGTCAGATAAATGGTGCATGTAATACCGCAAAGGGAAAGGATCTCCACTTTTTGTGTTTGCTACCATTCCCTTTAGTTCTCTCTCTCTCTGCCGACCGACCGACAAAAATTATTTTATCAGTCACACGACGACTCACAGTCAGACAGACAGTGAGATACTCAAGAGGCGATAAATAGAAGTCTATGTATAATATGCATGTAGCCAAAGCTAACTATGATCTTTTCACCTTTTATATTTCCTTTTCATACAAAGCAGTCTTTCCAAGTCATATCCCCTTCTTTATGAACGAAGATCGTCAAGAAAAAAAACATTTTTGTTCAACGCGTTCCCGTCTTAATGTCTGGTTTTTCAATTTTAACATTTTTGTTATTAGATATTATTGCCATTATACTGCTACATCAAGTCACGCTCTAATCAGAGCATCCGGACGAAATGTAATGTTTTCTGGAAAATGTATCATGTCAATACTTTTTTGATACGTACACGTTATCGCCTAAATGTTCAGTAGAGGGGTAGCCATATTTTTCATTTATAATGAAATATAGCAGCGTCATCCTCATCACGCTAAAAAGATCAAGGAGAAAAGTAAAGTAATAAAGAAAATTTCACATTTTCCCTCTAGGCTCACCCATTTCCCGTCCTTGTCAATTAAACAATTAACCATTGTCATATAGTGCAGACTACCTTCATTGTGACATAAATAAAGAAAAGGCGAAAGGCAGGAAGATGAAAAAAATGCAATATCAAGAGAATCCTCTCTCTGTCTCTGCCTCCCCAATGATAACTTTTTTGCTTGTTAACTTATTTTGTTTGTTTCCCTTGATATCGTACCATCCATTTTCTTTTACTCCTACACCACCTAATACAAATTTATGAGCACGGTATCTGGAAAATGGTTCTCCCACTATGCCAACAAACCATTCCAACTCACTGGGACTTTTGTTGCTAATCAACTTATTTGGTACTTCAGACAAGTCCCTTTATTGTCAGATTGCCACAGCAGCTATGCGTTTGTGGTTTTATCCACAATCATGTTGACTCCTCCTGTTCGTATTCAAGATACTCACACCATTTTAGTAAGAAAATTATTAGCAGGGATAATGCATAAAAACTTATACTACTGCAACACCATTATTATTATCACTTATCACTATTCATTTTCGATTCATCATAACTATAGTCAAAGCGAGGAGAAGAGTGGGAACAAAGTTACCTATCTGTATTTCAACAAGATCTGACTTTTATTGCTTTCACCTCGATCTTCATCATCCAATTCTAACTTTTTATTTTGTGCACTCAACTGTGCTGTCTTGCAAGACAAGAGGCAAGAGTAAAAGTCAACTTTTCTGTTTGTTTCACAAACAAGAGCATGTGAGGATGATGATTTGTATTCATCATGAATCAAAATATGAACCGTGGCTGTATGCAGCAAAAGGAAACTTGTCCTGACTTGATTTGGATGTCGGATAGAGTCCGAGCATTATGCTTATTATGCATACATATTAGGCTTACAAGAACAGAACATTTTGTGCGTAAAAATATACGTGTTGCCACACTTCTCTATTAAGGAAAACTAAGTTGCTGGTGACTCAGAGAGAGAGAGAGAGAAGATTAAACGATTTACTCTCTTATATTATTATACCTGTGCACAAAAAAATCACGGAAGGGTTTCGCTAAAAGTCATATACATATCAATAGCATCTTCGTCCAAAACACATGATATGTGTATGTTTACGTTAACTCACTCTCACAACAACCAAGCAGCAGTAGTAGTGAGTGATCAACTATTTAGAGGCATGGATGAAGAGAGACGTTTTCGGCTGGGTAGTTCATGTTGATCACGACGACGACGGAATGGATGGACTAGTAACAATAAGTCAAAGAACCGGTTGTGGATAAGATAAAAGGATTTTTCGTACACACACAAATATCACATCACAACATTCATTTCTCTCCGTATCATTTTATCATTGTCGTAACATAATATTACAAGTTCATATCGTTTAACATAAACTTCCACATCATCATAGTCAATTTGTTTGTGTAGACAATGTATGGACAATCCACGTAAGTACAGCATTAAATAATACGCTTTTGTACTAGTTCTCTCTTCCTCAAACCCATCACCCATAATTACTGGTTCTAACTTTTAACACACTTATTTCAAAATAACATCTCTTTGGGGGGAAATAAAGCAGCTACTTCTGGTACTACTACCAATAGACGCAGACGGTGTCGTTGTTGTTGCCGGAAAATGTGTGTTCCCATATCAAAATCAGACACACACATTACAATTACACAGTCCATTCATTTCTATCCCTGTCTTCCGTGTAATAACATCAGCATGTGTATTAAATGGGAAAAATAACTTCACTTCCAGCTTTCTTTTTTCATTCATTGTCCGGATTCGACTGTAGCGTTCTTCATTACTAATATCATCATCATAGTCCAATAAATGCAACCTCGGTGTTTCACATAAAATTCTATGAACTATGTAGTATTACGACGAAAATGGCAAAAATTGAGCATGCACAAACTATTATTATGCCCGTTCAATTCTTACCGCTACTTACTTTTCATTGTATGGTTATTAATATTATATGTATGTGTAAAAGTGGTAGAATGGGAAAAGGCCAATAAACTCAAACTCTTTAAGAAAGAAATCCACATACGTCTAACAGCGCATATAAACAAGGTGGACAGACAGAACCCAGGCAAGCAGCGCACACGCCACGTTGCATCCTCGTTCCATATCACAATAGGAAACATTAACAAGCATAATTCAAGAATGGTATCACGGAACAGCTTCACCATTCCCTTTTTTATGATGATGCGTTCATCATCATCATCAGCAGCAGCACCACCACCACCAGCAGCAGCAGCAACTTCATATGGTAGTATGGCACACTTCTTTCTTTGAAGTGCTTCACCCGACTGTCCGTGCAACTTTATTACTATCGCGGAGAAATTATGGTTGAGGGAAATGCAAACGATGGAAACTCACAGGAAGCTACACTCTGCAGCCGCCGCCGTTATAATTGTGTATAATTTTACACGTTCCATTCACCACGTGAAGTGTCGACAAATTCAACTGTCGCTCACTCCACTCATAGAGACTCATAGTGTCGCTGTCAGTGGTAGTGCTGACCATTTAGGAGCAGTACATTTTCCATTAAAATCATAGCCGTAATGGAATGTAGCGTAATTTGCATCATTGTCGTAAAATATAATGCTGCGAATTTCAGCAGAAACATATCAAACCTACACTCGGTACTGTAGCAGCTTAGCTTGCTTGGGGAATACAGAGTATTTCTGGAAAGATTACGACAAGCTTGGCTTGGAATGAATTACAGAGATAATCAATGGACATCCGCATTTCGACTGACTAAAGTTTGTATACATTCATTGTTTTTTGTTTTATGCCAACATTCATTTTTAGAACCTTACTTTTTTGAATCACTATAGAAAAACTAACTCTATTTCTACTCGATGATGACGTTAAATGATGAGGTAATGCAAAAATTTCCCCAAGCCAGTATCATCCGCCGATGATGATGGAGTTTACAAGAGACATAAAAATGCAAACTTTTTCATGCATTTTGGTTAGGATAGTCAAGTATCATGTTTCAAATATAAGTAAGCCTATTCGAAAGTACGTTTTTGTAACATTGAATATTCGTCAGTTTTGGCAGCATTTTTTGTCTGACCAGGATGCAGTTTGTACGTAAGTTATATTGTTATATTCCGATGAGCGGTATTAGACCAAAACTGTTAAATGTAAACATAACACCACATTGATCATAACGACAAAGTTTCAAACCAAAACCAAAGCGACTCGTGTGGTTGATTTAAAAAAAATTGATCACATCATCCTTTAGCACCGTAGCGTACGACTCGTACGGTTAGTTGTACAAGGATGAATCACCAAGCAGAAGTTTGCAACAAGTTCAATATTTTATGCCCTCGTATATGCAATATGGTTTTAGTTTCATGAAAATAGAAACAGAGATAGCATCACTTTTTATAATAATCTCAAACAAATCTAGTTATTGACTGATTACTTAGAATTTCTTCCGGCGGTTGTGTAATTATTGATCAAGTAGCTACTCTATGCATGTGCCTAAACAAGTGCATTTTTCTTATGCCTAAACACTTTTTTGCTGGCCGTCTGCAAATTATTAGGTCCCTGAAAAAGTAGTTCACAGTTCACCTGTTGAGACAATCAATCATAATCAGAGCAAGTTTTACCTGTCCACGCGAAGATTGTTCCTAATGGGAAACATTGAAGAAATCGAGTAATGTTCTTACTAACATTTTTGTTGATTGTTTTATGGCGCGGTGTGTTCTTCTTCAATGGCAATAAACAAAGCGACCAACTAGATTGGGAAAACAAACCTTTTTCACCGTCGGACAACAGCCTGTAATTTAGAAAAAATTGCAAATGCCATTGTGGTCTTGAGTTCCACATGCAAGGCTGTTCTTCTCTTTTTTCCGATTCACGAAAACACACGGTACTTCAATACACAACCTTGGCACATTCATGAACATTGGAAAAGTTTGGCCTTAAGTTTTTTCAGGTATCGCTTTGAACAAAACAATCATACAAGTACCTACAATCCGCGTGCAAATCCAGTAACATTTGGCTACCAATCTATACTACTATTTTTACATAACAAAGTTCACCATATTTTCCATAATTGTTTGCATGTGATGTGATTACAACCGTTAGCGTTTTTACTCCATTACCAGTTTTAATATCTCAATCTAGGTAGAACGCACAGGCAAAACATGAAGTTCCAAGTAACATTCATACATACATAAAAAAAGTTTTTTATTCCTTTCTATAAAATTACAACATGCATTCGCAATGCTCGGATATTACTCGTAGCATGTCTATGCCTAAATGTATTCGACATCGTTAGTACATTGGCTGATCTGATGATGAAGAAATGAGTGGTGGTGGCGGATAATATACAGAGAGGAATAGATACGTATATGATATTTCCAACTGACCGCCTGTCTAAAATGTCCATTTTCGTACATTAAAAACTATACAAAGCGCGACATTATGTCTTAATAGAACTGTTTTTCACTGCTCCTCTTTCCAGTTTGTGTGTAATTTGCCAAAAATGTGTCAATTGTTGTTGACCGTATCTTTATCGCAAGCTCTTTGTTGTTGTCATTCAAACAGAAAATACATATTGAATTTTACTAATGACTACATACAATGTACACAGTACATTATAATGCAAGGGAAGAGAACATAATGATTCCTATCAGACAGCTTATAGTCAGGTTAAGTAGGTATGTCGGGACGCACTCACCAAATTCAATTCTCTTTGTGTTAGAAATAATAGCACGTGTGTAGGCAGGTAAGAAAACTGTAGCAGTTTCATTTGTAATAGAAATTTTCTGCAACATACATTGATAATCAAACCAGTAATAGAGGACAGACTATTGTCATTGTGAAACAAACTACACACAAGGTATAACAATAAAAAATACTGTGACAAATTTATTGTGACTAGAACAGAGACCGACACTACTAAAAACAAAATTATTAGTAAAACTTCTCATTTTTGCCAATGCCAGACACGAACAAATAACATATCAAGAATTTTATATTTTTTACTTTTGGGGTTGTTGTCGTGTGCATTTTTATATTCTTTCTCTCTCTCGCTCTATTTGAGAATAACTTATACAGAGGTCTGCATTCATTAGCTGATGCCACTTTTTTATTATGCATATATGATCCCATAAAAATACATTATTATTACAATTCGTGTGTCTGATATTCTAGAGAGTATTAGTTATATATAACAATGGCAAATACAGTCGTCGTGATTACTTTTATGTACGGGCAAGTCTTTAAAAAGAGATAATACCGACAATTTGCTACGTAGAGTTCGTATTTTTTTCCAATATAGCTTTCATGATGATAATGATGATGTTTAAAAGTTAAGCTGGATTGTTCACCACACAACTAAGTATCATGCACACGCCCACACTCCCACAGAAAATTGAATTCGAGAGTCACTTTACTCTTGATTATTGTACAAGCTTCGTCTACACAATCGTATGGTGTGTATATGTATACTGGGGGCTTTTTTTATTCGTGTCGCTGACCATTTTTGTCATCTTGATTTCTGGTTTCTCCTCCTGCTGCTCTCTTCTTCTCTACGAAACTTTTTTTTCGCTCTCTCCCTCTCTTTCTCCTCTCTCCCTTACAACTCTTGAAACGTCATGATTTATATCTTTATATCTGAAAATAACAGCGACCATAACATCAACAATAACAGCAAAATGCATATCTTTATAGACGTATTTAAGTACAAACTATCGTCTGACAGTGTAACAATTGAAATTGCAAACTCATGTAAAAATTCATTGCAACGCATCTTCATGTGATATGATGACAAGGAGAAAGACTTTGGGAAATTGCACCCGTCGTCCGTATAATCTGTATTTCACATATTATGCATTTATATCAGTTGTAATGAACACAGATCATTTTACATCTTACACCTTAAACATGTATTGATTTAATTTTTTTAAATTCACTGTTGAGCATGGTGTACTCTACAAGTAGTATATTTTCAATGTAAATATAGTAGTGGTTGATATGACTGAAAAGAAAAAGGATTATTATTTTATTATTACATGCATGGTCATAATTTGTGCATTATTATCAAGTTCATTCTTGTCAGACAATTTAGTACTTGGACTATGATTCGGATTCATACAATCGTAACTGCGAAATTAACATTGTGGTACTAGTACCATAGTATGAATATGTCGTGTTTGTTTATCCGAACAACGAAGCAAACACCACTTATGGTCAGGGCTGGGACTTGATTTCAATCGAAATTGCAGTGCAGCAATTTTTGTTTGTAAAAAATAGGCTAATCAGAAAAGTTGGTGAGGGTATTTGTACACCATATTGTACAGGAACAGAAATGCTCTACAAATTCCAACTGTTTGTCTGAAGTGCAGTAATGGGTCGCTCTGTGCCAGTTACTGACAGAATTTGTAGCATGCATGAAAATAATTTGTAACGTTCCTACCACTTGACTGTCTACGTCGTGACGGAATGTTTGATTTTCGATTCCATTTCAATCCTCGGGCTTTAGTCACAACACAACAACAATAAAAGAAATTTCAAAGTATCATTGCTACAAATTGGTTTTTAATAGACATATTTGTTGTTTGTCAACATTTTCACAAGGTTTCCTTATTTCTCCAATGTTTGGTGTGTTTATTTGCCTAATTTTATGCTGTGTTGTCCTTTAACTGGAATGCTTAACTCTATCTTATAAGACAATGACAGGCCAAAGTCCGACCTACCACACATTTTCCCTTCACATATGGGTAGAATATTTTTGACATGTTACCATGATTGAGAGCGTGAATAAATGTGCAACTGGAGGATGTATAAATGTATGTGTATAATAAAGGCCTCTCTCGACCAAATGAGCCAAGCCGAATTGCGTATTTTTACACTCAATTGAGAGATAAAGAAAAAGCACAGTTAAATAAAAATGCGCATTCGAGCCAAGCCTGTGTTAAGAGATATTATGTGTATTGATGAGCTCAGGCCAATTATAGATTTAAGGCCTTTCTAGACCAAATGAGCCAGTCTGAACTTATCGGATGGGCTGAAAAAAGCATAGGTCGACTGTCGACTGATACTCAATTCTTTGCCTACACCAGTATTTTTGGTGAAGACAGTAGATATGCAGCGGAGAGCGCACGCGTATTGTTTGTGTTTGTGTGGACAAAATCAAAGCAAGAGCATTATCAGTCGACCTATAATTTTTTCAGCCCAGCCGATAAGTTCAGCCTGTCTCATTTTGTCTAGAAAGGCCTTAAATCTATAATTGGCCTGAGCTAATCAATACACATAAAATCTTTTAACAGGCTTGGCTCGAGTGCCCATTTTTAACTGCTTTTTGTTCTCATTTCTTTATCTCATATTCAGTGTAAAAATACAATTTAAAGTTGCTTACATTCTTCTTAAATATTAATCTACTGTAAACGACCGTGCGCGTGCGTAGCACTGGTGGCATTACTAGTGTCTACATAATTTCAGGGTTTCACTTACCCAACTATTGATGGTAGGCTTGATAGACAATCAGTCTTGCAAATGCGTGAGCAGCAGTAGTGT
>JAHZNB010007319.1:0-23302 GCA_027744295.1 Callyntrura guangdongensis | reverse complement strand
CAAAACTTATCAAATTGGTTAGAGAAGTTAGAAAAAACAATAAAGTGCGCCCAAAATTTTTTGGAAAAATTTCGAAAATTGTCAATTTTTTTTCTTGCGCCTGCCATTTTGGGGGGGGGGGCTGCCCCCGGTGCTTCCTTTGTCTACGCCAGTGCAACCCTCCACAAGAAAGAAGTCACGGACAGCTAGCTTCAATCTAATTGGATACGTTCTCAATAGTTCCTTTGCAAATCATTTTTATCCCATATTGTCAGTCTAAGCGATATAACGGTATGTTAGTTATCATTTAGAGACAGCAAAATATTCTGCCCGTGTGACTTGAATTTATTTTCTGTACTTCTGGACCTTAAATGCCTGACGATGAATGATGAGTCATCGATAGGCACTTCGTACCTGAAGTTGTTCCTATCTTTTCACTGCCTTTTCCATTCATTTACGTGCTCTTCTACATTGTTACTGTAATCATAGTGATTTTACATTACGCCGAAGTCCGTAGTTCACCCCCAATTGGTGCTGCGGAACGTAGTTTTTTTTAGCCGCTCGTGCTACTGACTGATATTATTATCATTTCTTATTATTATTAGGGGTCTATTCTACAGGGAATGAATGAGCTGTGGTTCTTTTACCGAAAAGTTCTACTTGTGTAAGAGTTGAGCGACACTATCGGGTATCTTTTTAGCATCTCTCATTTTCCTCATTTTTTTCATCAACGTTATGATGATGGTCTCTTTCGGCACGGGAAGAGGTGGAAGGTAAATGAAGACCTACATGCGTACATATTTCTTTTTCCGTTGGGTCCCCTCCTTGGTCTCCATCATTATCGTCGTTATCCCCATGAAAATAGTCACGACAACTTTCTTCGCACGTAGTCTCCGCTCCAGCTCATTATTACTTACCATGAGTGTATACCTCATGTCTCATAAGTTATAAGTTACCATATAATCTTTAATCACCTCTGCTACCAATATATTGAAAGGAAGAGAGGAAACTTAAAACTTTGCCAACCCACATTACACGAATGAACTGAACATCATCATCGGGTGAACCTTTCGTCCTTCTGTTTTTGCTCTAGTATTTCCCATTTTTCGCGACTGAAACGCTCATGGTCGGAGTCCTTCCTGCCATTTCATTGGTAGCGTCATCAGTCGTCACGTTAACCATTTAATACGACGTAGGCAAGTAGGTTAGAAATATATACGTATGCTTAGTCTAGGATATAATCGTGATAATGTAAGTATATTATCTTATGTCAACACCTATCCTTTAGTAGGATTCCATTTAACGAGCAAGCTCTAATATTGTTGTCATCACCCAGTCGTAAATCCTCCCTCTATGTATTCACTCCATACTTATGTAATTGTATTGCTGTCTTAATGGTGTCATCTTATTTTTTGTCTTATCATCAGTAACTTAACACATAAATACATATAAGTTGTCCCTTATCACGAACATGAAACAAGATTCCCATCATCATTAAACCCCTCTGAAGGGTTAAGTATCAAATTACAATATGCAATAACAATTACTAATTTAATTTAATAAATTAACACCATTGCCAAGAATATTCTCCCATATCATCGTTGCACGTTTTGCCTCTCGCATACGTCAGACATATAACTTGCCTTCTTATTACGACAAAATTAAGAATTTTTACCTTAGACGAAAAACGGCCTAGCAACTTGTCACTATTCAATGTCTTTCACGCTTAGTTGCTCAAACGATACACTTAAGTACCTAGCACATGCCTGCACTGCAACAACAGCTGCACTATTACACACCAGAGTCAAGAGTCATAATGTTCACGATGCGTTTTATGCATTTACTATAAAAATATATAATGCAGAAGATTTGTACCGTAGAATACGTCAAGATTTAGACTATTACAACAGTTAGCTTTAAAACCCCTGCAATTCTTTACTCGATTTTATGTAATTTGTCATGCAGTATAACAAAGTAATTGTCTTAGCAGTACAGCAGCAGCAGCTGCGAAATATTACTTATATTGTAATTGAAATTACGTAAAAGTAGAACTGAAGAATGAACCGAAGAGCGAGCGTTAGACATAACACGAAATTAGAAACGATGGTGCACTCGCGGCTATTATTCTGACGTTTATTTTTCGCATCAGCGTCATTATCCTCACTCGTCTCGCAAAATAACAACAGATTTACCAAGTCATAACTCATACCAGAACGCAACGCAGCAGTAGCCCTAGAAAATCAGTGAAATGAGTAATTAATTTTGCCAGTTTAGTAACCATGCTAGTACTAACTACTACATAATGTATTTATTCATCCGTCTTGTCAATCAGAGTGAAGCCGCCGCTGCTGCTGCAGAAAGTAGGAGAGGTCTCACCTAAGGAATATTTTGGCGCTGAGGGACCAATCTGTTCATTGTTTTAATTTTTCGCGATGACGATTTTTACGAGTACAGTTATCTAATCTATAACTTTGTACATAATATTAATGTGTATAGTTTAGTATATTATATATCTTTGTTACTATGTTTACTCGATTGAGACGTGCTACCCTTCAACTGTGGGAATCCAGCCATGACATTACACAGCATCCGCTGTTGTTCCATTTTGTTTGAAACTAACAAGTAGGCACACGGCAAGTTGTTGTTCAAGGCTCTTTTTATGTAACTTGCTGCTAACGAAGCTGATATCATTATTATTATTATAGATTTTAACGTAGAATCTATTTTTCTAATCCTATGTTACGTGCAAATGAATTTTTGAAAGCATTTTCATTGAAAACACCACCGTAGTTGAAATAATGAGGAGGGATGGTTTTAACAGATGTAAGCATAGTAACGGTTTTGCTGCTGTCAATTGTGAAGAATTCTAGTAGCTGAGTCAATTATTGTTCAAATGAAGAAACGGTGAATGACACACGGCGTCTTTCTTGTTGCAAGTTCAACAAATAACATTACTCCGCTGATGAATTTCAACAGGCAAAAGTGTATACATGAACGATGCATTGTTGTCCCAATTTTCAATTTTCATGCCCGCTTTGTCTGACGATGTTTTTCTAACCTACATTTTATTCAACACACGTAACAGCCATAAGTGGCGCACGACTTTTGTTACGGTAACTTATTAAGAATAGTCAGTTTTTAGACAAATCAATGTGCAATTGCGTGCTTCTTCATATTAAAATAAATATTAGTAAATGGTGTAGTTAATGGTTTTATTTGATGATTCAACCTGCTAGCTCTAGTGAGCTGTTTTGCGATTTTAAATGAGACATGCCACTTGAGAGTTTTATGGTCATGACATGCCTGACATGCGTGTTTAAAACACTTTTGTGGTTCATGTATTAAGACATAAAACCTTGACATGAAATTTTACAGAGCATACCTGGTGGGAAATTAACCTTTCAAACGACAAGTCAAGAGGCAAGGCATGAAACAACACAAGTCCCTCCACAGCCATCAACTCTCACCGTTACTGTAAAAGTTGTCTTAGTTTTCACTTTTCACGTGTTCTCAGAGGTTCTTTGAACTTTCTCAACTTTACTTTTTAAAATGTGTTTCGAGGGTTTTTGGTCTTCAAAAAGGCACCAAACTTTTTTCTAGTTACTTGTAGTCCTTGATCTTGGCATTTTCGTATGTGCACCAAGGTTGAACGAATTGAAAGAGTCTCTTTAATTTTTCTCTCCCAACCATTCTATTTCCAGCAAGTTTAAATTGTCAATGTCATTTTCCCATGGTGATGTGATGTATGGAAAGTGTATGATGTATATATGTATTATATTAATTAAATGTATCCATTGAAAAAGTTTTTCATCACTACGATCAATAATCCTTCTAGTTCAACATCTGTCCCGCTGTCAGTACGGTCACGATAATTCAACAACGGAAGCGAATTTTAAGATCACATTTTTAAATCAATAATTATTGCACAAATAAGGAATCCTATTGATTTAGGATTTTGGGATAACCTATGACCTATGTATAGGGGAGGTAATCAAGGCAACCCTAATTTTCATAAGCAATGTATTTGGTGCGCCTTTCTACATGTTTTTATTGAAAAAAAATATCCATTTGACAGTTTGGAACTGTGCCATGTTGTTTGTGCATAAAGACAATTAAAATCTTTCGGTTCTTCTGTCTCAACGAAATAGCTTCTGCGTGTGCACCTTTGAAGATTCTGCGATGAATAACTATATTGCTTGCCTACTCACCCACAAACTATGAGGTACTTATAAATTCATATAACAAGTTCAACGATTTACGAGAACCAGTAGAGATTATTAAATTTTGATGGGAGTCAAAATAACTCCGTCGCCGGAATATCTGTACCCGGGCTTCCAAACCAAACTTTCATACCGCCAGGGGCAAACCAACGACATCAGTGACATCACCTTCTACCGTCAGCAAATCCTGTCGCAGGCTAAATTACCGACAGCCGCAAAAGGCCCTCTTCATGAAATGTCCCCTAGCATAATATGTCCAACATACTTTGTTCATACGGAATCATCAGCTGAATATTCAGTCAGATCCTTAATTGCATACAACCACGAAGTCAAGTTGAAATTATTAGTACCATCGGTAAAAGTTTATTGAAGGGTTGGACGTTTCGTTGTACACAAATCAAGGGATTACTTTGTCAATTTGCCATTATTACTTTGTAGTATTTTACAACTAAGCTGATAAGACCCGTTCTCGAACAGGAAAAACAGGGCTTATGATTATTCTACTCGTGCAATTACTCACTACACATTCACCAATATACCTTGCCACATTTTGAATACATATATGCCTTTATAATAAAGTTTGCCTGTATACTTTAACTTGTAGAAAGGCAGCTAAAAATCGGTTGTTGCCACGGTATGTTTATATCCATTTCAAGAAAGGAGCACAGAAGTAAACGACTAACCACACCAAAAATGCTAGATGATAACTAACTACGAGAAAATGCTATGGCAAGCGCAACTGGATTTCCGGGTATTATGTAAATATGGTTTATAATGTCAACTGAGTATTCTGATGATTTAGTATGAACAAAGTACGTTGGACAAATACAAGAGGACTTTTGCGGTTGTCGGTAATTGGGCCTGCGATAGGACATGTTAGCGTTCTGAGGTGATGTCGTTGGTTTGCCCCTGGCGGTATGAAGGTTTCATTTAGAAGCTTGGGTAGGGATATTCCGTCGTCTATTAATCCAGCGGTAGTTACTCCTATGTATATCCTTTTGAAGGGTGTCTTATTACTTCCGGCTTTCAATGTCATTTTATAGTCATGTCTTTTGATAAAATGAATGAACCCATAATAATTTCAATATAAGGAGCTACGCCTCACTGTTTCAAATTAACGGCCATTTGCTGGCCAATATCATGCATCATGAATGAATCATAATATGGTAGTCAACATTGTGAAACCATCATTTGTACCATAGTGGGTCGATGGGTGATTTCTATATCAAAGAAATTAGTATTGTCAGTATGACCTCAAATGAACTAATAATGTGTACACTCCATAAATTTCACCTCCCAGTATAATTTAAATTTTAATGATTGACTATGGAAATGAAAAATATTTTTATTATCGATAAAAGTAATAAAAATTTTGATTTATGAATCGGTATACTAAAATCTTATATTTTTAAAAAACGTATTAGATATTTTGAAGTGAAATATTTTTTAATGTAAATATTTTTGTTATGCGGAAACGTTGACTATAAATGCGGATAATGCGATCCTATATATATATATATTTACACTGTTGACTGTATTAGAGTTTTAGATTCTTAGAAGGTGAATACTTTTAAGTTTGAACCGGTGTGCGTTTATCAGTGTACTTCTATTGCACTTGCACTCACTCAGCAGCATTATTGCTGTTACTATTATTATTATTATTACTACTACTATTGTTGGCGTTCATACGGCCCCCGGTGAAACTGGAGAGCCCCATCACAGGGAAGTTCGACTCTGTGTTCATTATATTGTTGAGTTGAGAATGTGGACGGCGTGTAGTAGGAATTACAATAACTGGATGATAAGTGAAAACATTACTGCCACTAATTACATGTCCGCTGGCGTCACCGCCTTGTTGCCTATTGAAGCCATATGGAAGCAGATGATTGTAGCTATTGTTGGGGTTAACAATGTATAAGTTTTCCGTAGAGTCGGAGCGCCGACGGTATCCAAAATAATCATCTTCTTCTTCCTCGAGAATATTGACGTACTCAAACTGGCGTTCATCCGAATTTGTTGCAGCAAATGAAGATCCTGTGCTATCTGATATATTATTTGCATTAGTTCGTTGGAATGAACGAGCTCTCCCTTCCACTGCCGTCGTTATTGATGCAGATACTCGAGCTGGAGGCTCAGGAGGCGTCCTTTGACAAAATTCTCCAAACGAGCCATTGCTAAAAGCTATTTGAACTCTCTGATGGGTTCTGGCCCATGTTCGCCACACGCCAACGTGATATCTGATTTAAATACAAACGAATAATAATTACAGTTCCACATCTGCTGTACTGGCGTTACTGTTTACATGAATAAGAAGTTGATGTGATCACAGATCACAGATTCAATGTATACTGTATACAGAAACGAATTTATAAATTTACAGTTGGTCGTACTTCAAGGTAACATGGCACCAAGTGAAGTATACTGCGAGAAGGAAAATGCTCAATGTTACCAAGCCCATAGCCTCCCAGCGCTCTCGTATGTAATACTGATGAGCTCCTAGACAACATAGGTAGGTAGATATGACAAGGAGTGGAGTGAGCAAGAAAAAGCAAATTAAATCGGCAATCATATTCCGTACATTAAACTGGTTGTCACTCTCCGTTAGAAACTTAAAACAAACAAAAAACAGAACCACCGCCTACCATGAAAAAAAGCGTTCTATTTTAAAAAGCAAAAGCATAAATATTTCATCGCTTCCATTACAGTAGCCCCATGAAAGGAAATTCTATACCTCTGTCCAAGACCTGGGCATCTTTTTTGTCTTATAAATAAAGTTGCAGAGCTCGCATTTCTCACTATTTGAGGTCGTGAGCCAATGTTCTAAGCATGATAAATGGACCATGGCCACGGAGCCGGTACAACGGCAGGGAGCAATAAGTGGCTCACGGCGACTCGCTGACGAACCTTGAGAGGAATTCAGTGAAATCCCAGTGCAGTTTCCTGAGTCTCCTCCTATGTAGTAAAACAAGGGAGAATAATAAAATGTAGGCACACCATAGAGCGCGAATTTAAAAAAAAAAAACATGCGCAAATTTCTCTTTGTTTTCAAAGAGAATACTGAACCATAAAATTAGAATTTTTTAGTATGTTTATGAGTAGATAGTGAGGTGGCTACAACACTATCAAACGAAACACGCTGGCGTATTCCTATTTCCAGCCCAACAGGAAGAATCAATAATTCACTGAAATAAAAGTAAATGGACTAGGTTTTTTCCTTGACCAACCGTTGTCACTTTCAATAAAAATAGAAAAAGGAGGTAAAACCCTGTTGTTGCTATGTGCGTTTCTTCATAATATAATCATTTTTCCCACAGGAAGACATTTATTGGTTGTTACGTTGTTACCACTATTACTACATTATATTGTAATACTCACGGCCTTTGCCAACAACTGTGTAATATACATTTTATATGGGGAAGACGTACCTTCATGACAAATCCGACAAAACTGGTAGCTCTTTTGACTGCTATTATTTGATTCTGGAGAGATATTATTCCGGCCTAACTCGTTTTTACTCCTTAGTGACCAGGCAGACGATGAACATGATGCTGCTGAGGAAGATGCATGCGATTGCTGAACAGGCAGCACGGCCACGGTTTTACCGTTACTGTGGTTGGTATCACCACCAGTAGTTTCAACACCACTGCCACTATTACTAGTTCCACTAGAAATACGTAATTCGTCCAACATTTTAGTTTCCATTGCAGCGGTGTCGGCAGTGTGGCTGCTGTTGGTCGTTTGAGTCATAAAAATTGATGAAGGGTTTACTACCGCCGCCATCGTTTGTACTGGCAGACCAGACCCTGAACAAAAAGTTGAGTTTGATGTTGAACACGGTTTAAAAAGGGCAGGATCCATAGGAACAGTATTAATATAAGCTCAAATGTAATGTTAAAGTGTTTACCGTGACTGTGACCACTGGAGTTTAACACTTTTTTATGTGTGAATGAAAACTTAATTGAGGTTCAGGGAGCAACATCAGCAATAGTTGACGTTGTAGTAGTAATAATAGAATTTCTAGCTATGACAAATGCTATTAACCAGCAGTCTAAAAAAAACGTCTTGTGAAAACACCAGAACGGATAAGGTGCGCCTTTCTGGAAAAGATAATACCCACCTATCGCAGCAATACATACTGGCCTGACCTGGTTGTTGGTAGACGCAGAATACAAAGTCGATAATAGTAAACCTGGCGTAGTCATAATAAATAAGTCAGCCTCTTCTCTCGTATCTACATGCAAACCAAGATGAAACTTTGTACATGCGGGACAAACTTAACTTTCAATACCTTTTTTGAATGCCTATATTTTGAATGAAGACTTCTGTGATTTGCATGCACTCAGAGATTAGACTAGACTAGCATTAAATGACTTCATTCTCTTTGTGCATTGCTCAGAACGTTCCATGCATCACAGCGAACTGAAGGTGATAGTGGAGCCAAGACATATAAACCCGAACATTTTCAAGTAGTAGTATTTACCTTTCAGCATTAAACTTGGTTTATTGAGGGAAGACGCATGCATAACGTGACACTGTAGAGTCATTATTAAATCCTATGTGCTACCTAATGCGAACTACCGATTACCGAATGAGCGAAAAGCAGTTTCCAGTCTCCATAATGCACATTTCCAGTTGCATAAATTTATGGCATTTACTAAGTCTAATAATACTTTATTGAATGCAGGCCTCCCTACAATTCTGCAATTTGCCTGGACCAACGTCAACAACGGTGATTGGTGGATATCCACTGAAAGGAATTTATCCAATTTATCCCCCACCAGGACGACTACGTGCTGCCATTTCAGTACTCACGTACGCAGATCAGGTTCACGTGACCGTTCTCACTCATAGGTCACTTGTAAACGCTGGACCAAAATTGCTGAAAGGAATGACAGAACAGGTAGAATGCTGCTTAGCTTCAATGTTATCCTCTTGAATTTAATGAAAACAAATTCAGTTAAATTTATTTAAAATAATGCTACTATTTGTGTACAGGTTGACCAATTGTCTCGACTCTTATCGCAACGACGAGTGCCAGGTGAAAGTCGACGTTCTACACGTAACTTTAATCAGGTTACCAATGCAGAGATTACCAAGCCACCAACAAGACAGGTAATTTTGATGTTTACATTTAAAACTGTCTCGTGCTTTTTTCTGCTTATATGCGCTAGTTTTAGAAATGACAATGTTCCAAGTTGTGCCTTTGTGGAAAAAATTAAGCCATCGTTATCAACATCATCGTCTGTATGGACTGAAGTCGCAAATGTTGTTATTCTTGTTTTTGAAGTAGGAAACAGTTCCTTGTAGTTGGAATATTAGAGCCATTTTTCTTTGTAAACTAGACTGGTATTTTGCCTCGTTTCTATTTTTGTCTGTACGGATTAATAAAATCCTTGTGTAGAAAAACACATAGTTCAGCTTTAAAAGGATTTGAGTTGACTGGTAAAGTCTCTACTTTTATTAAGTGACGAAGTCACTTATTAACTCCACGTTGTCTGTCCGTTCGGCCAGACGATTATTCGAAAACGGTTTCGAATTCTGAAATCCTGATTTCGTCAATCGATTTCTCATCCCTTAGGCTCCCCTGGGAATGATTTTTGAGTTTACAGGTGAAGCCATGTGGCTCCCACAGGTTTTCAAAAAAGGTCCCTCAACGGTAACTCAGGACCGGTTACGAATTTTAAAGTTCTGTCTTCACTAATACATACATCATGTACTAAACATTGTCTCAAGTCATTTTGAAGCTTTAGGGTGACACCATGGTCCATCAGTGGTAACTCAGGAATGGTTAGGAATTTTGAAAGTCTGTTGTCATTAATCGATTACACATTCCCGGTGGAGGTGGTGAGAGGTTTAGAAGGAGGGTTAGAGGTTTTATTGAACACAAATCAAATGATTATTTCGTCACTTTGCTACTATTACTTTGTAGGTTTATTTTTGCGTTGGCCAATGTGGCTTCTCTCTATAACTACATTCGCATTTGTAATTTGTCAAGGTATATAGATTATAAAGTAATTTGTATGTTCCACAGTAAGCTTACGTTGTGACTTGGGACTCTCTGTTAAAAGCTTGACAATGAGTAGTGGTAGTAGTACAAGATTGGGTATTAATTAGTTATATGCGTAGCAGTAATACCAATTATAATTAGTAAATAAATTCCGCCGTCATCCTAATTCTGTAATATATACAGTAAAGTACAGTACAGTTTTAGGTACAGTAAAACTTACGCTACACTCATTTTCAGTTTTCAAAAATCCAAAAATGGCAAAGTAATGCTCATTTTATATTTGTACGCGTTCTTAACTTGACACTTATAAATGCACATAATAAGTGTCCTTTATTCTACGTACAAAGAACTTGAAATTACATATGAATCATGTGGTTCCGTTCACTTTGGCTCAACGGACCTGTTGTTGATTTTGACTTGGTATCTTTTCAACTTTAACCAGGCATTATAGTAACCGAAATTAGAAATCACCACTAGTCTGAAATTCAATTGTGAAAATGAAGTAGTCACAAGGATCCTTCCTCGACTACGCCAGACATACTTGAGTATTTGTCAAAAAGACACCACATCACAACAATAAATTACAGTTGTTTATATTTCGGCTGTTTATTTTATTAAGTAGCGAATGCTACCTTTTTTCGATTAATTATGAATGTCTGTCTGCCTGACCGTTGGGGTCAAAGGTAGTTTAGAAAAAACGCCTTATGGAGTCCTGTGTACTAAATTTTAGTAAGTGTACAAACTTTTGACCACACAGGTGCCTGTGGGGTGATGTGATCCAACTTGGTATAAATGCAGTCAATGTTCCCGTATGTAGGTTGACATAATTTTGACCCCGTAACTCACCGGGTTCAAAGGTCACTGAGGCGTATCTCAGTTATCTATGTGACGATTTTGATCAAATTTCGTATGCAAGCAAGATTAAGTGTCTTTCTTATTTGCATGGTATTTTTTCTTGAAATTTCAACTTTTCATTTGTCACTCAACTAAGACTTCATGGTTTATTCAATTCAGTATCTTGATACAGGATACATGTTTCCAAACGTAGCAAGCCGTGTCGATCGGCATCGCTAGCAATCCTTTTAGCAAGTACTTGTCTGTTGTTTATGGTCTTTAGTTTTCCGTTAACTGTGTTGGGTAAGAGTGGAGAGTGGAGAGAGAGGCGGTGCGACCACTAAAAGCTTGTGGTAATGCTGAAGTAGAAATATGAGAAAGTTTTACTCGTTCCCTTTTAAAACAAATTCGTTGCATTATGAATACTGTATAAATGCGCACTCTGGTGTTGTAAGTATCTGTGTGATTTTCTTATACTCTTTTAAGGTAACCGAGCTAAAAAAAATCAAAGAATTTTTTAGGTAGCCCCGTACACAATTTCTTCACGTAGACATTCGTACTTTCTGCGATGGCCTTTCCTGTTCCTCACTTTCTTCACCAGACAAGTTTTAGATCATTAGGATACACAACATCTGTTGAATTTTGTCACATCCACCCATTCAAATTTTTATATAGATACATTTTTCCAACAGACGTTTTTAACACAGAACAGTAAATGCCTTTGGCCGTTGAGTCGTTTGAAAATATTCCTTTCTCGAAAGATTCACGCAAGCTTCGGGCACTTTTCATTCACTCTGTACTTTTAGTTATTATTAAAACAAGGCATATTCGTTTGTCTCACCTCCCTAAGCATAGGTGGAAAGATGAAAAAAGTAGATACATACATTAAACAGAAAACTTTCCTGTATTCTATTACATTCTATTCTACATAATAATCAGAATAATAAACGAAATCATACGACAAGGGATAAGAACAAGATAGCAAAGACTGCATGGGCTGTCTGTGGTAAAAGGGTAAACTAGTAATAACTTCTTTTGTCTCTTTGTTTATTACGCAGATGAAAAACTTTTCATATAGTCATGACTTTACCGTATTTGTCTGTCTGTCCGTCATCACTCTTCAGGCGATTTGGCTCAAATTTGGTACACAGGCACCTTAGGGTAGTGACATCTCTGTGACATAATTTCAGCAAATTTGGCCAGCCCCCAGGAGGTCATTTGGGCGTCAAAAATTAAACTTTAACCAAAATAACTCAAATTTGGCACGCATGCTGCTTACGCCACGGGTTTATATGGGATGCAATTTCAGCAAATTTGGTAAATCTTCGGGGGTCACTTGGGGGGTCAAAATTTAAACTTTATCCAAATTAGCTCAAATTTTGTATAACGATACTAGTTCAAATGGCAATCCAAAATATCAAGTCTGTATCAATTCAATCAACTCGTATCAATATCAAGGTTTTCATCTGCGTCTTTATAGCTGCAATTAAGCCGGTTTATTTCTTTTCCTGACCCTGAAGACATGGGGAAAAGGAAAAAGTGTACTTCAACTCAACAACAGATATCCTTCCTTTTTCATTTTTCTACATTTTCCACTAATCTGAAACATTACTTTTCTTGTTACCGTTAATGCAACCACGCCATCGTTATTAGCATCGTTAACCAAGCTTTCTTTCCTACATCCTCTTTTGCAACACGTGGATAACCGTAGGCAAAACTGCTTATGCTTTATTGCAGCTTGGCTGCCCTCCGAAAAGAAGACAGAGCAACGTTTAAAAAAAAACCAACATAAGTTCTATTTTTATAAGGCTTACTTTGCCCCAAGGGAAGCTTGGATTAAGATGAAGACGGGGACGAGCAAAGTTTAATACGCCGTGCGTCGTTCACCTCGTTTCGCATTTTCCCTTTGACTTGTGTAGCACGTTGAGTGAGACACAGAGTGAAAAAATTGCAGGTCTTCAAAAAGTCCCAGCTCTTCTGACATGCCTGAATTCTATAACAATACGCCACATTCCATCATGGCTGTACTGAAAATGAATTGGCTTTGTGAGCCTGACATGGAAAGAACGTACTAAACGCACCAAACTTCTCCATGAATAGTTCTAAAAGTCATATAAATTTTGTATCGTTTTTATATGCATGTCCATTTTGCATTCCTTCTGTTGCTTTATACCAGCGTTATACCTTTATACCATATTAGGGATACGGACGAAACCGATAAGGAATAGGAAAGGGTGTTGATGATGATGAAACAAAAAAAATATAGCTTTAGTAAATCATATACTTTACGCCCAGCAGAATTTTTGTCTTACATCTATATTCTAAAATACGTACTCATACTTTTCAGATTTGCTAACCGCTACTTGTGTTAAATACATTGTTAAAAGTGATTAGCGCTAACCCATTCCACCTGACCTCTCTGAGCTACGTATATGGTGGTCATATACATATATCCACATAGACTACTGCCTTTAAGTACGAGTTAATTTTTTATTAAATCAAACGTCGCGGAAATATATCATAGTCAGTTGGAAACTTGACTACCAGTAGATCCCATACGTATAATATATAAACATACTAAGGGTAGATTTGGAGTCTGGTTGCTACAATAAAATTCAAAGTGGATCCTCGTTAATATATTCTTCTTCCTTTCTCTACCGTTACGATGACGGTCGTAGTTACATACAATGTGTACTCCCTGTCAAAACAAATAGAATTTCAAACACCTTGCTCAAATATGATATCAAACGTATCAACTAACTATTTTGGGGGTTGTTCCAACCCTAGCGGACGGTAACAGTTGAGCTAATTTGAATTATTTAGAACTCGTCCAAGTCATGAAGTTACTGATCGACGAAAAAATTCAAGGTTATATTTCCAAAAAATGTATTGTGTTACGACGACCGGACACGACACTAAGGTACAAGCTGGTCATAAGTGAACTACATAAATTGTAAGTAACAATAAGAAGGAGACGGACTGGCAACAATACGAAAAAGTAATACATTTCATTTTTTTCTACTCAACGCAAAGTTGGTTTGTTCAGATGAGTTACTTTTCCCCCGCCGTCCTGACAAATGATTAAATGTCTGCTGTGTTGAGTGACAAAAATTGTGACAGAAAATGAAATGAATCACCTACTTGTGATGAAATGTCACGGGAAATGAAAGGTGAGCAGAATAATATATAAAACTACTGCAAAGAGACTTTTTGTCACTGGGTCGAATGCACGCTTATTCATGCGTGTAATGCAGTGTGTCTTTCCAGAGTGTGTTTAAGAACTCTTCGAAACATAGAAAATATAAGGTGGCTTGTAGTGAGTGAGGACAAACGACGACATCGGGAAACTTTTGGTGAAAGTACTTCACTGCGTGAGTCAATAAATACAGAGATGGTATTGATTCAACTTCCCGGACACACATCACCATTTTTTTGTTCACGTACACCTACGTATTTTCATTTTACTTGTCTGCAGATGTATGAAGTATATATTTACAGATTTCTCTCATGTTCAATGTTGCCCCCCTGGCCAAGCAATTTCCTCTTTCGCGGAATCGTTTCTCGATATGATGATGTTTGATTATGGTCACGTCACAGTTACAATTATTCGTTCCAAAAAACTGCAAATATATCAATTCTTTGGGCAATCTTCAGGCATTAGGTATGCACATAGCAGGGTGCCATCCCTTATTTCGACCCTAAGGTTTTTCGTCCGAGCTAGGTCAATCTATTAAAAGGATCTTTGAAAGTACTGACATCAAATGATGAAAAGATGTAGTCATTTATCTATTGCTTTCAGACGCATCTTTATGTGAAACATATTTTAAACATGCTTAGGTAAACAAAATATTCTGGAAAACACAATAATATACATATAATACCTGTTCTAGTATGTATTTACACACAAATTTCAAATATTGGACGGATCGATTAAAATAACGCATTTACGAAATAGCTACCCTATGGAACCCAACCATCTTCAAAATCAATAAAAATCACAATCTTCCACGTTTTATTTTTGTAAGTCGAAGGCAACAGCATACGTTTGACTTTACCATTTTGGTAGGTTTATCACAGAATGTTGCTATAGTATATGTTATTAATTCTTCATCGCTATACTTTATTCTGTTTTCTTAATATATCCATATTGAATGTACGATGAATATTAAATGAAATTTTATTTAAATGAGTAACTGACTTACCTTGGATTCGAGTATCACAGTCTTTGCAAAAGTATAAAAGATAATGAGTTCGTCAACTGTAGTTATTTTGTAAAAAAAACTTCAAATTGAGCCGTATGGAGAAACTGGAATGTGTCGTATCGTGGAATTCTATACGTAATATGAAGAGAGAAGCCATGAAGCAAGAAGGGATTTCGACATAATACTGCATAATAATAATAGTACTTGAATAAATCCTTAGACGAAGTAAATTATAGTCTTTTCCAAACAATCAAATTCGTAAAATATCTTGAGTAAGTCCTTGGAGAGAAGTAGGGTAAGGGGATGGAGACGGTAGAAATGTACACGAGTGGCGCAGCAGCATGGAGGAGGACATGAGTATCGTATTTGCAAAGTTATCCATAGATCCGAGTGAAAGAGTGTCTTTACCAGCTTTCTTCTAGCGAATCCCTTTTGAAATTTATGTCATTATACACATCAGACACGTGGATGAATGGCATGCATATGTACATGTAATTTGCGCTTTAAGCTACTATTGTCAGTCAGAGATTCCGAATTTTCAAGTGAGCACACAAGTACACAACTAGCACAACGTATGAGATGAGGTAAATCTTGTTGACAGACTCTGACAACTTAACTCTTTTCTTGAAAATATGAATAAGGAAAACTCTAACTACTGCATGGAGTGTCATTAAAATTTGAAATGAGTGGTTTAAGTAAACGAAATGAGATGAGATGAGTTTTTATGACAAGGAGGCATAAGACTCACACTCACAACAGCCACCTAAATGTATTACATTCTTGCATTATTCTGTGTTCGTCTGTTGAAGGGAACAAGCTACATGCACTATTTAGAAAGCCGACATGTATGTCGACGTATGGACAGTCTACGTGACATAGGGATATAACGGTAGATCCGCCATTCAAATATGTGTGTTGACAAAAAGGAAGAAATTCGTTTGAATTCCTTGTCGAGTACTCAGTAGAGAGACAAAATCTCCGATTTTCATGGTGTACAGTACAACTGGGGTTGGCTAAATTACCATTACCAAACGACAAGTCCTGATGAAAGACAGCAAACATTAGAAAAGCCATGAAACATCAAAGTAATCTAACAGACTCACTAGATGAAAGAAGTTGAAAAGCAGCATGTAAATTAAAGGTTTCACAACGACCACTTGTAGCATCTAAGATTTCGAATCATTAAAACAATAATTACGAAAATCTCATAAAACCCCAGGGTTTGGAATATTCATTCTTATAGTTAGTTTTGCGTTTATTAATACTTGCAGCCGTTTCTCAGCAATGGTAGCAAATCACGACGTTATAAATCTCTAATGGTACAATATTATCTTTCCGGAACAATTGCAGTTTATGTGTATAACGCTCAAAATTTTACAGTGAGCAACCCTCTTTTGACTATTTATATGGCATACATATCTTTAAAAAACTAATCCAGATGGAGGGAAAATAAAATGATTAACTGTACAAAGGGTGGAATTCCAATCGATATCTAGCGTATTAGATACGTAACATGTAAACGGCCTCAGCACGCGTAAATATTCAAGTGGAATCGAGCAGTAGTTCAAAGATTCTTTAGTCTCGAAAACAATTACTTTATTTTTTTGATTGTAGCTAAAGCAAACGCCCCGAATATATATTTTTAATTTAGTCGTAAGAGAGTTGTGTTCCAACCTGGCGCTGTTATTGTTTTACTGGAAAGTAACAGATATCTTTTCACAAGAAACTAACAACCTACATTCAACTAAACATAATAAATAAGCAACATATACCAAATACAAAATATAAAATGAAAGTTTCGCAAGAAAAATTCTCCGAACCTATGACTAATTTCATAAAGCCGTACTTTTAGTCTATAGTTGATTGTCATAAAGGATACATTACTAACATTATACTCAAATTCAAATTATACTGTAATTCCCAATATTTCATATCTGTATTACTTGCTGGCAATGCAAGCTAGGAGGTACTTTTCATTTTAATGGAATGAAAAATAATACAAGACAATAAATCCGTTTTCAAACAGATGTTGCATCACAGAGTAAATTACTCTGCGAAGTAATTTCCTGATGATACTTAATATCTACTCAAGCATACTTTTGTACATTACCTTTTCTCTGTTTTTACAGGAATTGTTGGTTATGTAGTGAAAAGCGGTACTTGTCTGATTTTTTCTGTTTTATTTTGCAGACGGCTTACTGCGTATTACGGTTGAAATGAATACATGAAATCCATACTTTTCTTTGATTGTTTAGCTCATTTGATGTAGATTTAAGTTTCATACGTATGTATCAGGTGGAAAAGCTTATTTCCACGAAACGGATCAATTGCTCTGCTTCAATTCATAGAGCTGCTTAAAATTAAAATTCATCGTCGTCGTCATCAGAAGAGCAAGTCTTGCTTAATTTTTATCGAGTCTATATAATACGTGTATTGATATTACAGCAGGTTGCTCATGTTCATACTACAGAGTAACTAATCGTATTAACAATGCTTCATATCGCTCAAAACGCAATTTCTCCAAATATGTAATAGGTCACTACAAAAAAGTCTCGAAATCTCATATATTGTTTACCAATTTAATCATTTTTCGTCAATACTTTCAATGTTTGAAATGCAACGTTCGCATCACCAATTTCACTCTTTGACTCTGATAATAATATCCACGTAGATATTACTAAATTTCGTAAATAATCAATCTTCGTCATTCGCAACACTGACGGAAAGCAACTTGTAAAGTCGTTCTCCAACAACAGTATAAACAACACTTTTTTTTATTAATTGAGAAATAATGTAAACATGTAACCTTAACAAATAATACACAGCTTGTGTAACCCAGGTCACAGTTGGACGTAAAAATTTCCATTTGAAATATTTCTGAAAGATCTTGAATGCATTTGAGTTGAAAATGAAAAAAAAAACTTTTGGAATTACATTAGTCGAACTATTTTTATGAGTTGAAAAATAATTGAGAAAATATTACTGGTTAAATTATGCTTTTCGTGGCAAAATAGTGGAATCGGGCGTTGAGGTTTCGTAGAAGTACACCACCTAGTAAAACTAATAGGTCTTTAAGAAGACCTAATAAAGTCATTCGTACTACTTTGGTTAGCAGTGTTTGTATAATTGTAATAATTAAAACACCGTTAACTTCTTCGGATATGTACATTATAGGCCAGGAACAAGCTTCAATAACATAGTATTAAGTACGAGTTCTCAATGTTCTAACTCTGTCATTTAAATTTAAACGTTATGAGTAAATTAGACAGATAAAGAGAGAACTACTTGTTCCACATTTGGCGTAGAAAGTTTACTCTATAATCAATTACTTTCTTTACCATGTCTTTATTTCTTTGTATGAAGATGATTGAATAAATTGCGAAACGCGTCACTCATCAAAGCTGAAAACAAGAAGTTAATGGTATTTTAATTTTCACACTTATTCAAAGATTGCTAACCCAAAATTTTGCGCATCCTTATTAGGTCTTCTTTAAGACCTATTAGTTTTACTAGGTGGTGTATGTATGTATGTAAAAAATTAAAATTTCAAAGTCTGTTTTCACTTTTCGCTAACCAATAGTTATCGTTAATAGCTTGGATGAGTTCGAAGATGGGAGTTTGGGTTCAAACAGGGAGCCGCTTTTAAAATCAATGCATATAACCTATATATTTTAATCCACATATAGATAGACAATATGAAGCTATAACGATTTGCAAAATTTGACCCAGAGTGGTTGACCCTTGGGACCCCAGGGGCGGCAAAGATTGAAATTTGTTTTGCACATAACTTTAAAACGGTAAATCCGTTTAAGATGGGGTTTTCACCAATCGACCAACATTGACAAGGGCTACAAAATATGTCAGCATGTCGTCTCAGTGACATCCCCTTGGGGTATAAATAAATGACCCCCTTATATTTCGTTGACTTTTAACATTAAAACTATAGCTCAAATTTGGTACACAGATACATTTTATGTACTTATATAAAAAGTTTGAGCTAGATTGGTTGATAGCTGTGGCTTCCAGTTAGGGTCAAAGTCAATTCAGCATCACCATTAAGCTTTATGGATTTACATACCTAGTCAGTTTTTTTGGATATTTAGGCTGAATTTGGTGCAAGTAAAAGTTTAATTTGATGAAGCAGACCTGCTTTTAACAACTTCCAAAAGTTTTATTTTCTTAATATATTTCGACTAATTAGACATTCTTTCAGAAATTTATATTATTGTATACCGACCCCTCTTGAAAAAAGTTTTTCGATATTCAGATTTGTAAAGGTTAAATTCAGATGTATTATACGAACCGAATAATGAGAAATCCATTTTCACTTTCATATCATTTTCACGCTCAAAACTCTCCAGCATTTTAAAATTTTGTCATCTTATGCGCAGACTAATACACACAAGAAGACCTCAATGGCGTTTATGCGTTTGCTTTGCCAAACCCTACACAATACTGCATTCGTTCATCCGACGCGTTTGTAGGACTCGTTGCGAGTGTGGATATAATTAAGTGAATATCCCTTTCAAAGAAAAATTAATTAAGAGCTAGAAAGAAATAAAATTACAGTCCTCTGAGTCCTCTTCCACTTGCTTGGTCTCACGTAACATGTTCATTTTATGATCAACCAATGCTGAATGGTGAAGATTGTGCTGAAAAGAATTGTAATTGGTTTATTTCCTCGAAGTAAGAAGTTTTTCTGCTTTTCAATGCAAGTTAGCCAGTTTCTATACTTTGTAAGAAGCTTAATACCTCTGAATATAAAAATTAATTACATGATTTGACTTTAATTCTTGCATTGAGACGATATCCTTAACTTTTGTAACATTTTTATTTCAGATTCAGCTTCAGCTTCAAACTGTTCAGGAGGAGCTTGCCCAACTAAATAGTCAATTGGAAGCTCAAGGTATTGTTTTGTCGGATGAGGAGTATGGATTCTTAACTAGTGCTGTTAGTGGAGGGATTGGTCGGCGCTTTCTTTCCAGCACAGCAGGAATTTCCTCTTCCCAACAGCAGCACCAAAGTATGGTTATGGAAACCAGTGGCGGCCAGTACCATATTCAACATCAACTTCACCATCACCACCATCTTCATCATCAAAGTCATTCTGCTCACCATCAACATCATCACCATCATCATCCTTCTCAAGAACAGTTAACTGAAGAGCCCACTACTGGCACTTCAGGCCCGTCTTCTGTGGATCTCAGCGCGACTGGACAAATGGAACTTCAAAATAGGCTTAAATCACTTAAAAACGAGTTTGCTCAGTTAATTGGCGAGCTGCGAAGACGGTCTTCTATTGTCGAAGGGATTGCCATGTCATTTGAGGTAAGCCGCGAGCCTGTTTTCCCGTCTGTGCTATCTATTTACATTTCATTTACAGTTATTTGTCCTTCCTTGAGTCTTGTATAATAACAGGCGTAGGTTGGAACTTTGCAATCAATCTTGGAGAGATACAGGTTATTAAAACACAGCACTGGTTGTAGTGAACATTGAACATAATGACGGCCAATGATGGAATTTGTGTGTTCTGTGGAAAGATTTATATGGTTGTGCTCATCGGCAAACACATTTATCTTAATGATGATGCATTTACTGACGCAAACAAAAAACTTATCCGAGCAGAATGGCTGACACAGTCTTAAATGTTTCAAGCGTGTATTTACGGTTATGTATGTAGTCGTAGTCGTAATAATATTGCCCAATCGGTGCAGCAATTAGGTTATTTGAGGGTGTAATCGGATTGTTGTATTTTTCTGGTCGGTTTATGTTTTGATCTCTTTTGATAGTCTTGGTTTTTACATTTCGGTACAAAGCAATTTTGCGGCGTGTTGATTGTAGATCATTGTCCTTGTGAAAATGCCATACTAATGTAGTGGTTGGTTACACTGTTCAGTGGCAAAATGTTCAAGAGGTAGAAAAACCAATGCTGTGGCATTTCCACATTCCAGGAAAATAAAATGAACAGAGATGATAACAAACTTGCACAAAGTATTTGAAGAAATGAAAAAAATGGAAAGTGAGAGATTTTCAGTGCAAGCTTGCCTGCTGAGTTGTAGTTGAGTTGAAGTTAGCTTTACTTCTCTCGACAAACGATTTCGGTGGGGAGTGTCTGAAATTCATTTAGGCTTATACGTTGTTGACTTTTTCGTCTGCCCGTCTGTCCATTTAACAGAACGATAGACCATATATTTTATGATGTAAACCATAAAAATTTGAGTCAGTTTCGATCAATTTTGGAAGACGTTGTGAAAATTTTCAATTTATTTTGCATATAATGTTGTGTGATGGATTATTTGAAAGAAACATGACCACAAAATGAAATCAAAATTTTCCCTAGATGGCACTGAGTAAGGAGAAAGCAATTTTCACGCATACACTGTTAGACATCTCAATTTGATATCTCTTTAATGTAGTTGAGCAAATATGCTTCGTGGTGTCCTTTAGCCACGTCGTTATCCCGACAAGGATGGTTGGTTTATTTAGAGTTGAGTAAAAATGGAGTGTTATTTAGGCATAATCCGTTGCAAAGGACTGTGGCTGAAGTGCTGGTTGTTCCTTTCTAATACTTTACTCATCAAAGGAAATAAAGGGAAAGTACTTTTAGATTCTGATCAAATTTTTGTGACAATGGTAGCAACACAATTTTCTGCTTGTTTTCTTCACACCGTATAGCTTGCTGTACATCTCGAGTAAATTGACCTGAAAGCTAGATTAAACAAATTGATGGAGCAAAGTACACAGTTGGTAGTTGAAGTAGACACAAGGAAACAAGAGTTTTTTGTCATTTCGTCTAACGTCCAACATTGTTTGTCAGAAAGCAAACTGTGTACCTACCTATGTAACAAGCAAAGTTACCTTTTACGCGTTGGCTGTCTTGTTTCTACAGTGGTTGCACTGACGATTCCAGAAAACGCCAATGTAAAAAACGACACACAAACACACACCCACTTGAAACATTCTCTTGAGCTATTACATTTATAAAAGGTAACTGTCTCGTACTTTCGTAGTCCATTTTTGTTAAGTTAAGCTAGACTATGGAAACTAGAGAGAGAAAGTAGAAGCAACTGGGAAAAATCACCACATAAATTTTCCAAGCGAATGGTTGTTGCATTCATTTACACATACCATATGTGAATACATGTATTTTAAGCATTTTCAACTTCAGCAAAAATCATTTCTCTTTTCTTTCCTTTGTTGTACCGATCTTCATGTCAGACTTTTCATCTTTGCTCCTTACAATAAGTTTTTTTTATATTGGTATAGGCACATTGGCACATACGTTTTGTAATATGGCCATGGTACTACGAAGCGAAAGTAAATTTTTATTTGTTTGTAGGTTTTTCTTTCCGGAAAAAATATAGGTATATCGAGTGTTGAGTAACCGCCACAATCTTTATCCAAGCCAAATGTACTTGAGTTTTTTACATTGTGCAAGGGTAACACGATTACTAGATATTATTTGGAGAGCCAGTAGTTGAACTTTTTATCTATAGTTTATTCTGGTCCTCTGACACAAACCACGTGTTTAGTGCGTATGTCGTGAGTCGTGAGCGTTAATCCTTGATTCTTATCGCTGAAAATGTTTTGGAACACTGTGGGTAGTCTTTTCTCTTATTCTAATGTACCTGTTTTCAAAATTAGATTGCAAGAATCTTGCAGCAAGATGTTAGTCTAGTAGCTAGTATGGTTTGTTCCATTAGCGCAAACTGTAAACCAAACTAAAAACTATATTACAGCTCTATGCAAGGGGAAAGCCATACGGAGGGGCAGTAAGAGTACATTATAAATTTTAAGTTCTAAACATTCTCACATTTTGTGAAAGTTTTGTTACCTTCTTATTACCATTATTATGACACTATTTAAGCTTTATATTTTTAAAGCAAGCCCGTTGTTCAGAATTACCGGCCCACCATTAATGAAAATAACCTTTTGGTTTGGTAATAACCATAAAAGTCGACGTACATGTCCCTGTTACGCTGTATGTACAAATGGCGGTGAAACATCAAGTGAATTAAGGCTGCAAATGATTAAAGATTTGTGTGGGCTTTACTCTGTGG
>JAHZNB010007318.1:0-12628 GCA_027744295.1 Callyntrura guangdongensis | reverse complement strand
AGAACGTAAACAGATCCAGATGTTCTGACTCAAGCTGATACGTTTATTTACCAGTGTCAGTACTTGTGGAGTATGTTTTCGACATTATTTGTTATTTTCTGCTTAGAAAGATTACGCCAGCGGGTATTTAAAAATCTTGTTGTGTTGAAGCCTTTGTTCTGCTCTGTTTTTCAGGGGGAGCACTCACTCTGCTATTACACCAGTTAAAAGAGAAACGATCAAGGAATCACGGAAACGGGAACAATATGAGAGAGGAGTAACGGGGGGAAAACGTGCACAGGGAAAAGTGTATGTTTGACAATCTGGGGAGAGGTTTTAAAAAAGCAGGATTTCGAGTTGTAAGTGGACACGCCAGAAAGTGAGCTAGACCTAGGTTGAGTAATAAAAAACAGAAAGCGAAGATAAGATGTCGTTTCTGATTTGAGAATGTGGTTGTAAAGCTTTTTAAATTTTGTTCCCTGTTTTGCTGTGACATGGTAGAAGAAAGAAAACACATTTGCATTTGCTTTGTGCATGGCAACCTGTGCAATGTGGATGGAGTAATTGGGGATAACAATGATCTTAAAACATAACCTTATAAGCTATATTGTTGGTTATACGTTTCACTTAACCTTTGTGCAACATTTGCGTTCAATGATTTATTTATGTACTATGGTAACGCACCATGCAATCAAATTGAATCCTTAACTTCTGAAGTTGAAGGCGGGGATTTCAAAATTAACAAGCAAACAAACGATATTGCTAGAACACGGTGCTAATTTCCCAGATTTAGTTAAATTTAATATAAATTATTAATAAATAAATAATTTGGTTATTGTCAAATTTGTTTCCTTCCAAGGACAATTACTTAATATGACATATTTACAATATTTACAATAAATTTATTATAAATACGAGTTTAAATACAAAAGAGAAAAAATAGTTCTTATTAACTATCTATAAATTCATACAGAAGTTATTCTTATATTTTGTAAATCCGGAGTGTGCAAAACTTTTGGTTAATTTAAACAAGACAACACTTAAGCATTAATTATACAACCACGCGTTGTTGCTTAAGTAGTTGCCTAACTATCACCACAATATGAAACTACAATGATCCTACAACCTTCCAATATTAAAACACCCTTCTTGTTTCTTCAGCAATTTTTCACAGTAATTAATAGTAAACCTTGAAAATGTTTCATCTCTGTAAAGGATGCACAGAAACAATACACAAGTTTATAGACCTTCTTAACGACAAACACAACCTACAATATTGGAATCCACATAAAACGACGATAAAACGGCAAACGACCTAGACAGTTGGCTGGCATTTTATTCTTGGCGAAACAGACTTTTGCACATCCCACAGCGTTTTTGTTCTGGCGGTAAAGAGAAAAACTCGGAAATGGAGAGTATGTTCCGTTATTTTACGCAATGATGCGAAAACGAGGTGCTTATAGTTTTTTTTTGCTCTAGCACCAGCTAAGCTAGTCTTGTTGTGATTACAAACATATTCAATTTAATGGTGCACCTACGTAAATATAAGCTGAGAAGAAGTTAGCTGTTGTATTAGCGTCTGTTGTTGCTATTTTCTTTCAATTGCCTAGTTTTGTTCACATGACTGCCTTTATGGATACTTAACAAGTATGCATAATAGTGACGATGGTAATGCTGGTGGTGGTCGTGAACACGATGACGATGATGATGGGATCACGCCTAATTGATATTTTATGAGGACATACGATGTTTTTACAATTGGTAGACGTTTACGACCACAATCAGCACAAACGAAAATGACAACAAGCCACACGGAATCACATAATAAATAATAATAGCTTCTTTCCGGGAAAACAGAGAGTGAAAAAATAGCGGAAGGCTGAAAAGTGTTCGCTGACAGACTGAAATTTGAGTATGATTTTTTTAATCCAAAATTAATGCTACGCTAGACTATGTGGTAATTGTTTTAGGTACATTTCATATACAACTGAAACAAAATGATAAAAACACAAGACGTGTTACCAGACAGACGGACGACGCTAAACAAACTAACTTCGTTACCGTGACCTCGAGAACATATACAGACGAGAAAATGTTAGAGTGTAACGTTGAAAGAAAAAGAGAAAAAAACCGTCATTTTAGACCGTCTGACTTGACTCGGCTACAGCTTTACCGGTTACGGTTTTACACAACACGGGCATCCGCACTTTCTCGTCTTAAAACAACATTTTTTACGACCAAATACGCTTTAACAACGCACAACGTGCTGCTTGAAGATCTAAATAGAGACGTCAACTACAACTTTATTTTCAGCAGTTGAACTTGGAATGGGAGAAGAAAACCCGTTTTTGTCGGCCATGCACGCACCATTTAATTGCGCAAGTGAGACACACATTTAAATTCCAACGCACACGCTGCTCCTCTATATCTATCTTTTTTTATCTTTCTGTCATGTGGCGGAATGGAATGACACTGCATTTTTGCCATTTTTCTGTAGAAACTACCATATAGTCAGAAGAAACACTAAAAATATCCAAGTTTGTAATAATAATAATAACAATAATGAAGACCTTCAACATTTTTTATACACTTGTACTGATTGGGACGCAGGGCACGCACAAAAAAAATCAAACGTACCTACACCTTTTTATTGCCCACACGCATCTCACGCACAAATCACACATTTTATTAAACTTTTTTTTAAAGCCATACGAGGTATTCCCGTTGTCGAATAATGAATTTGTTACTATAAAAGATGACGATAATGATCAGTTCTAATAATAAACATGTTTATTATGGATGGCCATTACAACAACCAATGTCAACGTCATCATGACTACTTAGAAGTCTAGGCCGGCAGGTAGTCACACACACACAATACAGCGAGCAATAAGCAATAAACCGCAATTCATTTATTGTTTTTGTTGTGACTGACAAGAAGAATGATGAAGATGATGATTTAGAGAGATGTTGACAGAAGAAACAGAGAAACATCTACAATGGCAGCTGATGAGATCATCAATGCGAAATGACAAGCTATTCAACATGGCAATTATATTACGAAACAGTAAAACCTGTCCGTAATGGAAAAAAATGCCGAAAGGAGCGGCTCGCTGACCAATTGAATTCAACTGCCCTCATGATAATTACCCCCTATGAGTTTATATATTAAACATGGCATACCATGAATTGATCGCTTTTTTAAATAATTTTTTACACGCGCGAACGTCAAACGTACATACGCTGGAGTGCAACTTTTCATACTCTGTATTGCGCGTTACTTTGCTCATACGAAACTAAACTTGAATACAAATGTATGGTATTACGTACGCAGATTGAGATTATGGTGGTGCAGGTAGGTGTAGATGATGATGGGAGAACTGAGTGCAAAAATTGGTAGGTCACCCGTGGACACATGCCAACAGAGGGCAAGTTATAAAAGTAGTTTATTCCTGGAAGCCGGAGCATAAAAGAAAAAAAGTTTACAAACTGACAACAGAACATAATACTAAAGAACAACGTCAGCCGCTAATACAACCCGCTGCGAAATCTTTCCAAAAGGATTGTTTCATTTATGAAGAATAATCCCGGAAATGAGTATAAATTGCGTGCTTCGTACAAACGATCCGACAAAAAAGGGAAAAAATCACAAAAACTGAGAAATTGTTAACCAAAAAAACGTGCTGGATTTATCCATGTATATTTTTGCGTACGAAAAAGCACAACTTTTTGCGTTTTTGTATTTACAGCGCATATAATATACGCGCTTATAATAACATATATTTGTACGCGTTCTCTCTCGCTCTTCCTCTATCTCCCTCTCTGCTCTTTTTTCTAAAGCGAGTTACTTCGAAGAAGACAGTGTGAAGCGATGTTGGAGAGAGGGGGAGTCGTTCAAGTGAAGTTGTTTGTACGCACCATTAACTCTGGACGGCAGCGGTACTGAAATGATACTACTATTAAATGTTGCTACCACTCCAAATAAAGAAAAGAAATTGCCAAATAAAGTACTTGATAATATCATAGCAGAGCAACAGCGGTTATAGAATAATAACAGCAGCGAAACGCTGCGAGAAAACACTTTTCGTGAAGATTTTTTGTTTGCTTTCTGCTTTTGAAGGCGACATTGATGATACTGCTTCTGCTGTTGCTGGTGATGATGCTGACGAAGATGATGCAGAAAGGAAATGGATAGTTTATGGAGGAGAGAGCCACTTGAGCAAAAAGACGCAGAAAAAATCATACTTAACGCTTTGCTTTTAAAAAACTGGCTTCACGCTTTTATGAGCAAGCTGTGTCGGGGAGAGTACACACGCTCCTTGTGAAAAAAACGTTTAAATATTTCGAAGTGATGATAAACTGGGAAACATTGTACTTTTCTTCTAGGTTTCTTTTATAAGGAAAAGGATTTCCTTCCACAGATAGTACGGACATAAGAAGTGTACGAAGAAAACGGGAGAACAAGCAAAGGAGAAGATTTACTTAAGCAGAGTCAGTTCCTTCCGTTTAATTCACGCATTTCCTGTTGGTTCCAAAGCAGAAACGTGGACTGCATCGTTCCCCTTTTCTCGGACGAAAGGTTTTAGTTTTCGTAGACGAAGCAGATTCACTTTTGGGATGCACGCTGGAATATTAAATCATTTAAAAGAGAAATCACCCAACACAGAAGAGCAGCAAGAGTTTATATATAAACAGTGCTGTGGTACGAGATAACCAGTAGTAACAAGTACAAAATATGAAGTTGATCAACCTTACCAAAAACAACTTTGGAAAGGATCAAATATTCACGACCGAATACACTTGGCTCGTAGAGGTCGTATGCCATAGTGTCTTCCAAAGAGGCAATTTTACAAAATTGTACAGGAAACAATTATTACTAAAAGTTAACCTTGAAACATGAAGAATTGATTGTATTTTTTTACTATACGCTGAAATTCCTTACCTGCTTTGGACCGTGCCAGACCGTACAGAAAATGGGGACAATTCTTTTACTTTCATATATCATAATAGAAGTGTCTACTCCCACCGTCATCGGTTCTCTGATACTTGACAGCTCCAGGGGCTGTACGTCGGTATCCCAAAGTGGTATTCGTATTGTAGCAGCTGTATATGTAAAAAAACAACAAAAATTACAACACAAAAGGAAAAATGCGAATGTTTTTTTTTATAAAAAATGTTTTTTGAAAATGTTGTAACCGTTATAGTTGTGGATGCTTTGTGATTATGTGGAATGCACATACACTTTAACTTTTCTTTTTGCTCAAAGATGTATTTAAAAAACAAATGGTGACTACTGGCAACATCTTTGACCCGTGTTCTTAGTCTTTCATAGGTTCTAGAGACCGAATGATGCAAACAGAGATTTTGAGATTGATGCAGATTGCAATCGCAGCTGAAGCCTTTGTTGCACAGGAGAACTCGCCAATGGTGAACAGGATAACAGAAGTGCATTGGCTAATAAAAAGTTAAACGACACAAAGGCAGATGGCGTTTGACATAATCTAAACTTTCAACTATATTTCCTTAATCCATACTTGTAAATAACAGTTGAAATAACAATAATATTTGTAATAATAATAATAATGACAACTACTAATAATTAACTAGAATCTGGTAGGAACGTTTAAAATAAGTGATAATCAGTATACATCATCAGGTATTAACTTAACACTAATAAAAGTAACAATTAAAACACCAGTAACTAAACTACATGAGAGAACTGAAAAGTAAGAAATGTTAAATGTTTACATTTACAGGAGAGTAATAACAAAAGAAGTTTAATTATGTAGACAGTTAACGACAACAATAAAGCTCTAAATGGTAAAAAATATTTTATTAGTAAGTTTTAAAACGAATGTACCTTGTTTTTTTCACAACCGTGATTAAAGAATTAAACAAACAAACCATCCATAAGGAATTAATTTCATTATTTTATGATAATTTAGATTGTTGTTGAAGTAAATTTAAATTAATTATATACGTTTCAACTAGCAATAAAAATAATGATACATACGTAGATATTAACATATTTTTTAATTTTTTAATATTTTATATAGTTTGTTTTTATAAGATTGCGGTTATTTTTGCGCTCAGTTTAGTACAACCTGGAATTTTAAATTAATCTAAATAAAGTATATATCTAATGTCTTCGAAAGGCGTAAAAGACAGTGGCAAGTAGACCTAAAGTGATCGCAGGAAGCAGTGTACTGGAGGAAAGAAAGGTAGAGGATGACGCTGCGCTTCCCATAGAATCATCCTCCGAATTCCTCCCCTCTGGTTGTTGAATAGCAGAGAGGCTGGGATCCTTCTGAGAACTATTATCAACGACTTCCGCATCCGTCTCGTCATCTTGGTCCTCGGTAAGGGAGAACGGAAGATCAATTAAACAACGGCGAGCTGTCATTTGATGAATAAAACTTTCAAGTCCTTTGCGGTCCACCAGATCTGTTTTGGCAGACCACAAAGTAATACTGTAATCTTGTCCAACTCCAAGTCGACCAGTTAACCAGGGAATTGTTCCGGAGGAACGGGCTGCCAGTCCAGCTCTTACAGGAAACGTGATATGAGGAAATGCGACAACTGTTCCATTCGGGCTAAGGACCTTTAGCATATCTTTCATGTGTTGTTTTGTATATGCTCCGTCGTTAATCTCCTCAGAGGCATCATCAGCCCCAAAACGGGTGGTCCATCCGACGGAGAGAGTGGCTTCGGGAGCGTATTCATGTACGAGGGTAATAAACGCATGTGCGTTAATTGGTTTCTTTGTCGAGTTTACAGGTCCTTGGAGAATATCCGCGTTGATGAAGACTGGGATGGAGGGTGCGTCAGATTCTTCCAAACGAGCCTTTAAAATTTTGAGACATGGTTCCACCGCTTCAAATTCTTTGAAATCTAACTTTACCCCTTTTCGCTTCCCTTCGGATTTCGTGGCCTTAAGAACAGTGTTCAGAAACTGGTCAAAGGAAAGATCGGAGGATTTTTGTGGAGGATGAGTCATAATTGGTTGAATATCGGCAGAGCTGTCGTGCAGTCCCATTAAAATGTCGGCTTCCAGCATCATTATGCTTGTATCTAAACATCCCATCCAAATATTTATGTTGGTTACTAATAAATTTATTAATTGATATGGCAAACGTTTGTATCATAATTTATTTTCATTGATGCTGCTGTTTAACGACATTGACGAGTTGTATTATTCTTACCTGCTAGAGCGCTGCTTAACTTTTCATGACTATTTACCGCATGAGCCCAGGTGACTTTGGACAGGTCATCGTGAATTTCCGGAAAATACTCCCTGACACTCATCATTTTACTGTGGGTTGAGTACGGGAGTAGGAAGGCACAACACGCCACCAAGATAAAAACTGGATGTTAAGGCAATTAATCACAAAGGTATTAATCAACACACTTTTTCTAATTTACGTAAGCAGCCACAAAAATACAACACATTTTTATTCCTCCACCCTTAGCAACTCTCTACTTACAAACATTTATTCCCATCTTGTTTCCTTGTCTGTTCTACAATCTTCCGAAAAGGCCACAAAAAACTACAAGACACTTCCGTCCTACAGCAACCGCTCCACACAAATAACACTGTTCCCAGCAGAATGAAAGACAGGCTAAGGACGCGACGACGACAAGCAACGACAACGACACTTTTTTAGATTTCCCACCTTGTTACAATGTTACAAAAAGCTTGAGTGCTTCCCAAAGTGGTTCATGCAACCGCACACCACCAGTCAGTCAGTTGACAAGAAAAAGAGACCCACAAAATGAGGAAATGGAAATATACAGCGGACTGGACTCTCCTACTTCACTACTGGACCAAAGCTAAGAGTTCACTAAAACGAAATTAAAACGTCGGGTTATACATCACTGTATTGCATCTGCTACTATGCAAATTTCTTGCGTTTTTATGTAAATCGTTTAAATATTCACTCACTCTCGCTCTCTCTCTTCTTATTTGTGTCTGCGTCTATTTCACCACACGCTACTAGTCTAAAAAGTAATCACTAGGTCACACGGAACGTCTCCTTTCAGTGTGTACTGCTGGACTACTTTTGCCAAAATACCTTGCCCTTGTATAACAACTACTACTTTTAGCAATGTGCAGCAACAACTTGAACTGCTTTACTTGTTGGCTTTCATTCGTTTCTTAAGATGACCATCATCATCGCTACCATGTATGCCTGCACATCATTCCATCACTGCACTTATTATTCCGAAACAAGAAATTACTGTAATGGAGTGGTGGTATAACACACAGCAGTAGTAAACATACTAATCGGCATCATGATTCTCTCAACAGCAGCAGCAGGAGTAACACAGACACTTGTTCCGAGGAAACTCATGTGCAAGTGCATGTGCCTGTAATGCATCCGTGGTCTTGTACTTTGTTAAGATGATTTTGTAGGGTGCAAAAATACAGCAATTACGACGAACATCAAGCAACAACAACGACAAATCTATAAACGAAACCACAAAAGATAGCGATAGCACAAGCACAATATTCAGATTTCGTGTTGACCGTGTCCAACAAACAGACTAGCTGGTGTGGACTATTTTCAATAATGAAATTTTACTTTCTACATAACTTGTGTGTGGTAGCAGCGAATGTTGGGACACTACTTCTATTTCTGGCATGGATAAAGACGAATGGCTAAAAAAACGATGCTACTGCTGCTGCTGATGATGATGATGATGACGACCAAGGAACTAATCCCTACCTATGTGTGTAAATAACCGTTACTACCAACTAACTTGCGAGAAGAGTGAACACCTATCTAGGTATGGTGGAAAGACAAGAAAGGAAAATATAAAAGCACTGCACAAAAACATCGGCAAATTGGATTAACCTCCACATCAAACAACTTCAATCACTACTGCACTACTAGTGCCAAGGAAGAAGGAAAATAAATGAGGTCGTTGCGTTGTTGCATTGTCGAAAAGCTGAAAGAATTAAAATGGGAGAGTAGTGGAGTGGAGTAGAAACTCTCTAAAAAAAACTAAGGTTCCATGCAATGCTGCTCTGACTGAGGCGGCTCGATTGCTGTGTAGTAAACTAATTTTGAGTTTTTGTACATAATAAACTGTAAATGATGTAAATGAATAGGATAATGACGATTGTGCTACAAGGATGCTAACGCTTTTTTGGTCTAGAGATGTATGGAAAATTGACTAGCATAATATTGCATTGTCAATTGTGTGGTAAATTCGCAGTTTAAAATAAATTTCCTCGTAAGTACCTCTATACCAGCCAGAGATAGATAGAGAGTGTGTGTGTTTAAAAGTCGGCGTTTGTGTGATTTGGCTGACGTGGATTCAAAGGAAGAGAGTTCAGATGCACCAACACCAATATGGTAAGCTGGAGTTGAGAAAGGAAGCGAAAAAACGTGATGACGATAGCAAAATTATAAATAATCGTTTTTATTGCATTTGTCACATTTCCCGTACTCTTACTCACACAGGTCACTGGAGTTGACGACAAACAGGAAAGAAGAGCAAAAGACGAGCGTAGTTGACACGAAAATGTTATTTATTTTCAAGAAATTTTTGCAAACTAGATAAAATTAGAAGCTGCAATGTGAATGTGACTAACTGCTGCTTGCCAGTAGTACTGATTGTGAGAACATTTTCATTTCATGTTTTATTCTATTGCTTCATCGTAATAATGCTATTTTTCGGGAACGTATTATATTAAGCCATCCTGCCATCCACAATTTTAATTCTCCATTTGCACATTTTATTACACGCGTGTTTTACGAGGACACATCCAATGACAATCTTTTTAAATCTATTCTGCTGTCATTGTAACAGCAGAAAAGAGAAGTGTGAAGACATTACTATTACCACATGCTATTCAGACAGTACTGTACCAGTGTGCCAGTACCATTGTTGACTGTATAAATAATATAGCGATTTTTATCCCTTGTGAGAGAGCCGAGAGCAAATATGCAAACATGGTAAAACTTGTTCCGACGTCGCGTCCTCGTCGTTCGCAACGACCGGATGAGCTTTTTAGCATTTTGAAAGTAATAATCTTTCTGCTGAAAAATAAAATAAAAATACTTATACATCAGAGACTGAAAACGGCCATAAAAAAGAGAATTGCTGATGACGGTAAGGAATGATGATGCATCACCCTGAAAATATGCAGTGACATGACCATGGAACGATCCAGAAGAGTATTGCACGCGCAGCTGCACCGATTTCTTTGTTCTGTCTCTGTCAATTACAAGTTAATGTCAAGACGACGACTAAGAAGAAGAAGAAGAAGAAAAGAAACGAAATTTTCCACTAGTATCCTTTCTTTAAATTAAACAAACCATAATACAGCACACTTCACACACAATAATATATACTACGATCGTACGGACTTTTTATTGTGCTCATTCGGTGGTGCAAGCAAATGTATATCTAATCAGTTCGGATTATAGAGTTATCTTGTCTCGCTTTACCACAAGAAAAAAATGGGAGTTGGTTATGTAAAAAAAGATTATTTTTATTGTTTTGTACTTTTTTGTACGAACAACAAGAACGATTTTTTTATACCAAGAATGGCGCATCAGCTATAAAATTTGATACATGTATATAAGTAAATCATCATCTATAGAGAATTTTATACCGTCTTGCTGTTACTTTTAAAGATTTACATGCATCTTTTTCTTTGTGTATTTACGTCAAGAGTCAAGACTCAAGACGGTTGTTCACTCTACTACGAAAAAAAGTACCTCGTGGCGTGGTGGTTGTTTGGCTGAAAAGAAACTGACAAGCTGTTCCATGCCTTTTGCCTTCCCCCCAACCACCGTTCTTTTCTATCTCTGTTTGTTACGCAGCTGAAAATCTTTTCAGCTCTAGGCTTGGCTTACCGTGTTTGTCTGTCTGTCCGTCATCACTCTACAGGCCAGACGCTTCAGCCGATTTGGTTCAAATTTGGCATACAGATACTTAGGATAGCGACATCTATGGGACACAATTTGAGCAAATTTGGTCAATCCCCAAGGGGTCAAAATTTAAACTTTATCCAAATTAGCTCTAACTTTGTATAAATGACAAGCCAAAAAAATCAAGTCTTTATCATTTCAATAAGCTTGAATCAATACAAGGTTTTTAGCTACGTCTCTATACCTGAAATTCAGCCGGTTTATTTATCAACACACACACACACACAATATTTTTATGTTATGTAAAAAAGAAAAATGCAAGTATAACTTGAATTGAAGCTGTAATTTGTGATTGTCAATGGTAATTGAAAATGTGTAGCTGCAACAAACACTGCTACTGCGGCTAATACTATCAACTATATTGTGTAATATTCTGGGTAGAAAAGAAGACTGCAAATCTGCAAGAATTAAACTAATTTATCATCGTTAGTGCAGTTAAATTTGCAGGGAGGGAATTGACTGATCTTGATGGTGCGCATTTTTAAACGGTGTTGTTCCAGTTTTTGTGAGGACCACTTTTAATAATATGGCACGGTATTATAATGCAACAAGAAGAAGGAATCATCAATGTCTCAAGCTTTTTTAAAGTTACTCTTTTAAGAGTAAAACAATAAGAATAAGTATAAGGATAATAAAAATGGGTATGTTATTTTTTCGCAGTAGAAAACGAACTAGACACACTGCACTCTACATTGCATACTCATCATTCCCTGCAAAAGGTATATGCGATAGTTTCACACAGTTTGCAATTTGTGTAATAGCTTCTGCTATCTTCTCTAAACGTAGAAGGTAAATTAGTTGGTTTTTACGACGCTATATAGCTATACAGTACGGAAAGATATATGATTACGGAGTGATGATGAGGATAATGAGAATGATAATGAACGAAAATATGGATATTTTGTAGAACCAGGTAGTGGTAATGTGGTGGTGCCGGGAAGCCTGAGGAAGATGATGATAATGACGATACAATAATGGTTGGACTTTTTTTTGTGGGAAACTGACGCTGGCTACATTATTGCAAGTGTAGTTTTGTATGTGTGTGTATACATATAATATTTTGTGAAGATAATATTTTGTGAAGTAAATAAAACGGTCGGGGAGGGAAAACCTTGACCTTGCTTTGTCTTGCCAAAAACTGCTCGGTTGTTAAATAGCTGGGCACTATTACTTTTTTATGAGTTGCCCAGATATAAATTGCAAGGTAAAAAAACAAAATCGTACTGGATTTTTTTAAAATGTAGACTCCTTACAAGTTAGTTACATGGCAAAGACGATTTTAAAGATTTTTCAGGTTCTCCCTCTAGATACAGTTACATACATAAAATGAGACGGGTGCATTTTTTTAAAGGATGCGTTTGTTTTGAATGGGGAAAATCAAGGGAGATAGAAGTTATTAGGAAGGTATATATCGGTGTAGCGCGTCATAAACAAGACGAAGCTTACGTACGTAGGCATGCCTCTTCTTACGCAACTAATTGCAAGTGACGAAGACGAAATTACCAGTGCAAAGAAAGGCGCATTTTTATTGGGCATGTCTCTGTTTTACGACGTGTGTAACCTGATAAAGTCATTTTTATCTTGCAGATTACATCACTCTTCCTGAGTCGGCGACGGTGGCAAAAAGCGTGAAATAATCAGAAATACAAGAAGGTACAATTAATATGTGTGAAATTGGTGGGAAGTGTATGTAATATGTAACCTTG
>JAHZNB010007317.1:0-14283 GCA_027744295.1 Callyntrura guangdongensis | reverse complement strand
ATATCATCAAGTCTCCTATCTTTTTCTAGTTGTTCTCACAAAGAAGGAAATAAAATTATCAAATCATGCATTATTCAACACGTCATACTCAATAGCACACTGAAAACCCTGTCATTCGATAATATTACAGAGCAATATTCGAGAATTCGAGATATGGTATTCGAGAATATAAAGGAAATCACTCTTGTACACGTTCCGGTCTTCCATCGTAAGTGTAACCATTTTAAACGTTATGTAGTAGCTAATGTGAATGCGTAACTAGTTTCAGGTTATAAATGGTAAAGGCATAATGAAATTTATCTCCCAGAGATAATGAACAAGAGGAAGGTAAAGTATTTAGTTTATAGTGCAATATCGAACGCTGTGAAAAAGTTCCAACTTCCAACAGAATTCTGTGATAGTCTGTACGATCTCCAAGTTAAGTTGATACCAGAAAATTTGAAATTCCTTATCGTATTTAGAAATGCTTTACCAGCTGTCTAAGTACCATACTTTTCCTTCCTCAGTGCTCTGCTTCCAGGGATTATACTTAAATATTCTCTTTATCTTCTAGCATCAAAGCAGCAGTAAATTTTCAACATCACAATAATTTGCTTAGGTAGATATACACGTGTAATTAATTTGTAATAAATACATGCCTAGGTGCTCCTTTTCAGGGTGCTTTCGTTGGTGAGCTGGAAGCTTTGGGTCTTGTTTTGTGATATTGCACCTAATTTATAGAGCTTATTTATAGTATTTATAATAGTGTTAAGAGTACTTATTTCAAAAAGTTCACCATTTTCTTCCTGTTTCACAAACTAGTATTCCTGTAACTACTTTCCTCGGAATCCGTGCATTCTACTTTCACAAAAAATAAAATTGTCCTTTCTCGAAAGGCTTAATTTTGAATACGTTTACTACATAATTCGAATAATTCACGATAGCATGATTTGTAATGAGTGTAGGCTGTGCACAATTGATCGAAACACAGAACAGGATTACGGAACTACAAACAAACAACATCTAGGTAGTTATCCGCTTTATGAACGCTGTAAAACCGCTGTACTTTCATTTAAAGTCCAACGTTCAATTTAATTAACTCAATGGCATTGAAATAATTCACTGTTTGAGACCCTACCGTACAAAAATTATACTTCAAAGTGGATCAACGATACAAATGCACGAGCATGACTTAGTCTTAAATTCTGTTTCATTAAAAAATATATGCCAAATCATTAGCCTTTGACATACATGTTTAACTAAAAAGTTTGCAGAATTCGTTAAGGGGCCGAATTTTGGTAGAAAGTTGTGCTACGAATGCTCGGGAGAATAAACAAAGTAAAAAATGTAGTACATACATATATTTCACGATTAGTAAAAAAACTACAACACAATAGTATACAATATGTTTTAATGTACGTGTCGTAGACATAAATGGTGTCAGCAATTAAAATTTTACCAGAAGGCTCAGTTTACCAACCACTTTATTGATTCGATTACTGAAGCACATCGCTGTTTGTTCAAATATGATTTGGGAAATAAAAACTGACGACAAAAAGCTTCACAGAAATCTCGAGAACAGAATCGTACTTAGAATTTCCTAAGCAGGAAGAACGATATTACAAACTGATGATAAAAAGACATTTCGTGCGGTAGAAAACCTGAAACCCATTTCACTGATTTCCGTATCTTGTACCTATCTGCCTTTGGTAATCGTGATCATTAGACCAAAATAAATACCTGTTTGATGTTTTACTTTACACAGCCAATTTGGTATCAATGGAATAAACACAACTTATAATTCCTCGTTTGAAGATGATAAAGAAACCGACAAAAATACCATTTTTGTTCACTCATATCTCATTGTATGTGTCTGTAAATTTTCCCCTCATTTCTAAGTTGACGCAGTTGGGGAAAACGACAGCGTGAATACTACATACATAAACGCTTGCATTTTATGCGGGGGCTTATTATCTACGTTGAATACTAGGTTCACTTACCTACTGACATAGTACAATTTTTTAAAATGAAAGCAAATGAATTATGTCCTGGCTCTATTAGTCAAAGTCAAAGGTTTCCTCGTTTTTGTACTTACTTTGTGGGTAATTTGTGCTTATTTGAGGGGAAAATGAAAGGATCAAAGCCGCCATTGCATTGGGCACACACATGACACCAGCCATGTTAAAAGTAAATATGTAGAAAAGATGACTCATAAACATGACTATTACGGGTATTATTTATACGACGTAAAGCACGATAGCAAGTTTTGTTTCTGGAGTCTCTTATTGATTTTTAGGGATTTAATAATGTAAGTCATCTGAAAGTATATACACCATTGATAAGATAACTTGTACACTTACCCACTATCAGCAACAAACCTAGATACTTGTTTGGGCTGCAGGCTCATATAAAATTGGAAAGACGGAATTCCTGACATTTTACCATACTACAATTTTTACACTTTGTGAAGATTACCGCTGTCGTTGTAAGTTAAATCACTGTTGTAAACGTTCTATGATGCTTTCCCCATGCCACCTGGTACAACTGGGGTATTTTGCATCTGGTTGTAGAAAAGTTTAAATTTAGAGTAAAGCGAACTTTTATGAGATGCTTTAAATTACACGTATATGAAAATTTGGTGAGGCATAATGCCGCTTATGTATGCAGTACAGCTCGTGTAATTATCATCATCATCATGCTCAGAAAAGTAAACTTCTTTTTTAAGACCCTATTTCTAATTTTCAAACTCTAAGAATTTCCCTATATGATTATGGTGATAAGAAAGTGGAGAACAGGTAATAGGAGAAAGTACAAACTTTGTGGATGCATCCTGCAGAAAGGAAAGTGGGAACAGCGTTCGCACTAAAATTCAGGAAGCTTCTTCTCCGTGCCTTGTTGATTTTTCTTCACCACATACATGACGAACGTGAAAACTTGCATACAGAATCTTTTCAGTCAATAGTTTCCGTATGCATTTTATCTTGTTGTGTTTTCACGTCAACGTTGTCAATCCTGAGCTTTTTGTACTCTATGGTTTTTTCAGAGAGAACAAACGAAATGACTGTCGAGTAGTCAAGCAATTTACCGAACATGCTAGCAATCCGAAGAATAGCAAAACTCGAAAAACTTGTGTATTGAATGGTAGTGGAATAGGAAAGAACTGGAAGGGGAATAAAAGCTTTGGCAAACTTGTTTGTTTCTTGTTGTTTCGTTACTCCCTAGACACCCCAAACCACCTTGGCATAAATAATAATAATTTGTAGCGAACATGTTTTGTACATTCTCGTACTCACTTGCAGATTGGGTACCTTGTACGTACAGCTTTCGCTATGCATGCTTTCTCTGGAAGGTTTTAACACTTTTATCAACATAATACAGGTACCTGTAGAAACGTTAATGGCGAAAATTTTCACAATAGTGGTGGCATTGGCAAAAAATATTGCATTTACGAACGCCATCTTTTCACTACTAGCATCAAGCAGTTATGTAGGCAGTATCTATATAAAAACTGAAACCAATCAGAAAGAATCGTCATATCACGATGCTATCTCAATCTGCAAGATTATGTGGCTGGATTATATATCTGTCCTTTTCATTTTTTCTCTATGCTTAGAACATTATTTCTCCAGTTTGCGACAAACGAAATCCAGTATTTTATTAAAAGTCAGATACATCAGGCAACAAAACTATTCTTGATATATTATTGCATGAATGATGCACACACAAGCCTGCCTGCCTCACAAGAAAGAAAATATTAAATGATGACGTTAGTGATGTAAAAGTAAATATCGGCAAAGATGAGAAGCTGTCTACAGAAGAAAGGACTTTCGTAGCAAGCTTTGATTTCACGCGTGATAAAAGTAGCGCTCACGTCGCCCCGTTTTAACTTTTCACTTGTATCAAGTCAATATGTCTATCTGTCCTCAAGTTAGACGAGATATCAGAGAATGATGTAAATCAAGGAGCAAGCGGAAAAGATGGCTGACATTGGCATGATTCTATATGGATACGTACCTCTATAAATAAATAAATCGAAAATATTAAATTCAGACCAGAATATTTTGTTCAATTTTATTTTACCTTCAATCCAAGTCAGCATCCACCCACCCACACATGACATTTACCTTACCATGCCTACGGACTACTACTACTATACTTCTGAACTCTTGTAGTCTACATGAGGAATAGAACGCTACAGGGAAACAGCAGATGCAACTTCAGTTGTTACACTACGTTTATCTTGTTCCAAAAAAATGCTTTCCTTCCTTCCGAAATCATTATATTATGTGGCAGTTCCAGTACCTTGTTTCAATACACAACTTTGCGGCTGACTGTTATATGGAGCCTGGACACGAATGATCATGTGTCCCTGAAAATGTACTTTCTATTGATGCATCATTTTACTCTGTAGCTTGGATTAATGTCCCTGCCATATCGACGCACAGAATATACTTGCAGAATCTAAAAAATAGAAGTCTTACGTGGTCTCAAAAATTACACATTGATAATTGACTTGTATTGATTTTTTTATGATTCACTGATTACACTTGTACCTATTTACCAGTTAACGACAGAAAGGGAGACTTTTTAAAGTTTCCTACCATAGCCTGAAATTGGCAGTGAGTTACAGACAGTGACATTATTTGCGCACTTTTAAAAGCATCTATATTTTCAAGATTACTCAATGCGACACGATACTATTGATGTGAACGGATAATCCTTCATGATTGTCAAATCAAATCCCAGAGCTGCCACGATACAGTTGTTAAAATACACAGAAACATTTTTCTAGAAGCCTAAATGTTTTCTTGCGTCTCAACTGGAGATCATTTTATTGTCATTGTGGTTTCGTCTTGCGTTGGGAATTGGGAAGTATGTCGAATCTTAAGAGCGTTCGATACGCAGTGAAAATGCTTTCTTGAATTGTAAGGAGTAATGGCTAAGGGACGACAACGACTCAAACAATTTTTTACACTCATTTAAACGAAAGTAACAGAAAATGTCGTGAAATCGTTTTTAGGACTATCCGTCGTTACTCAATTGTCAACGATCCAAATCACGACATACGCCAATAAATGATTTTTCACATATCATCAGAAAATGCAATGCGATTTCACAGAAAAAGTGAACTCCGTAAACGATATCCATTACTCCCTTTTTGTCATACATACGACAGGGAAAATACATATGCCTAAAATAAGATTACCACAGATCGGTATTTCGGTAGACGTGTTGCGACACCACAAAAACGATAAACATACGCATTTGGTTTCCACAGGTACACTGTTTACTGTTTATGTATTTATATTTTGTACTCGCATATCATGTTTTTGTTGGACATTGAACTCTTTTTGTTTCAGTTTTAAAATGTTTCTATCAAAAACATAAAAACGGTCGGCCATTGAGACCGAATACGATATTACGGAGTGGATAACATATTTATATATTTTTAGTTTATAACCCTGTCACCATCAGGAAACTACCACACTAACCACTGATTCCTCATCCTGCAGTGCAGGACCTGAACCAAGATTCTTTCTTGTGTCATTTTGTTGGTTCGTTGGCAACATCTTTTCGTCATTCAGCCATTGCCCTTCTTGGTTATTATCCATCAGTTCACCAACTTGCTTCGTACGGACTAGAAAGCAGAAACTTATTACAGCAGCTAATTGCCCTTCTTAATTAAGTACACGTGAACGATGTATATCACGGTGCACGGATGAATCCAGTAAACAATAATAAAAAAGAGTCATTTAGTTGTTTAATATATTTATGGCTAATATCGGCAACGCTATGATCACGTTCTAAAGTCTAAACACAACAATATAAGAAGATTCGTTATTATTTTATGAAGTACTTGTGAACTTGTGTAAAACGGAGGAATTAGGGAAAAGTGTTTCGGAAAGTATGGGTAATATGGTTAGGAAGCCTAAAGAATGTTTGAATTATCTTATCAAATAAATGAAATCTTTTCTAGTTTATCACCTCGAATAACTCTCTCCTGGCCAGGCGCTTCATGCAATTTGGCTCAAATTTGGCACATTATGTACCATATGCCACTGACTTCTATGTGAAACAATTTCAACATTTACAAATAACATCAAAATTTAAACTATCCAAATTAGCACAAATTTTGTGTAGGGATACTATGTCAAATGGCAAGTCAGAATATCAAGTTAGACCGTTATCGGTTGACCCCTGTTGCACCTAAAGAGCCGCAAAGGCCATAGTTTGCAATTCAAACTATATAACTAAAGCAATTCAATTTGTCAGTACGGATGTTTTCAGCTACGTATCTATTGCTGCAATTACAGCAGGTTTACTTCTTGTTTTATACAATATCCATTATAAAGTTTCCCAATTTGTGTTAAAATACTTTCCTTCAGATAAAAATGCATACAAACACTTGAGCTTAGATTGCTGAAGTTTCAAAATGCCATGTATACTAGCCCAATAAAACGAGATAAATGGCAATAATGACAATATAGTTTAACCCAAACTGATCTAGCTATATTGATGGTATATCATAACTATAACAAAGTAGTAATAGTGACAGATAAAGTGGTTTTCCCAGTTGTTGTGGTTAGATATTAAATAGATTGATAAATATTAGATATACATTCAACAGACACTTTTGTTATAAATATTCTCTACTTACTTCGTCGATTCGGCCTCGTTGCACAATTGGCCTTAATCTAGTGCAGCAAAGTTTATGCTCTTCTTACTTCCCCCACAATGCTGTAACTTGTAACTTACAATTAATCAATTCTGAAACTGTACCACTGGGGCTAAGTCATACGTCGAGTTCAATCTGAGTATCTACGCCACTAACTAGCTTTGATAAAGCTTTACGTCCTCCTGTGTATCTACAATAAACTTCAATAAAGTAGTTAAAAGAAATTGGAAAAGAGACAAAGCAAACCAAGAAACTTTTTAATTACTCATTTGTTCCTGTCCAATTTCATCTTCATCTTGAAGGCACATACAGGAAAGCATTTAATATTGTCTAGAGGACAAACGATGAACGTGAAAGGACGGTAATTTTAGGGAAAGTCAAAAATAAACATCGTTTGTAAGAACATTCGAGTTTGTTTCCCGTGAGAGACTTACGAGGAGGTTGCAAGATCGATGATTTGAATTAACGGTCGAAATTTATATTAAAATACGTAATCGCATGTGTAGAATACAGCTATAACATTTTTAACACCGAATGGTTAGAGTCAGTGGCGCTAGCTGACGATTTAGTGCTGCGCTGGACGTATACAAAAGACTCGTGTATTTTATTCGATATCTGGGTAGGCTCCTACTTGTGTTTATTAAAAACATCCCACATTGGTATTGCTTTTCCCGGTTTGGATGCCTCAACGCGCTTTCTTTTATGAATGCTTTTAATAAACAACAACAATCAATCTTGACTCATGTAAACAATGCAAGTGCCATAGTCTTTTTAACTACGTTTCAACATGCATGAAATCAAAACTTGTCACGGAAGAAAAAAGGTACTGATTGTTAATTTAGTAAAATTATGTTGAATTTAAGCGCATTCATGCAATAAAGCATATTAAAACCAATTTCTTCAATCAATGCATTGAATGAGCATAAGTAGGAACTACCTACATTTATACACAGTAGAATACAATAAGAACAGCCTTTTAGTATACGTGCAGCGCAGGAATAAATCGTCAGCTAGCGCCACTGACACTGGCCATTCGAGGTTAAAAATGTTACCACAGTATTCTACGCATGCGATTACGTATTTAAACATAAATTTCAGCCATTGATTCAATTTATCGATCTTGCCAACTCCTCGTTAGTGTTCTAGCTTATTATATTCATGATTTACAAATGTTTTTTGACGTTTTTCTCATGTTACGTACTTCCAAAGATGGAATCGCATAAGGTTGAAAGTACGTAAATAATTGATAGTGTTACCATTTTTGATTTTAATGTAAGTACTCTAGCAACCTTCAAGAGACACACGCTGTCTGTCTCCCTCCCCCCCCCCTCTCTCTCTCTGTGTAGCTATATTGCCTTGTCGAACTTGTTCCAAATTGGCCTCGAATCATAGCAAATGTGTACGTAAGCAACCTTCACTTGCTTTTAAAAGTTTCGCTAAATTGAAGTTTTTACCAGCAACAACAGAGACAAAAATATGAGTTCCATTTTTTCTACCGTGTCTCAGATCTCTTGTCGTGCTTGACATGAACCATGTGAACATAATCATTTTGTATCTCCTCCGGCACTTTTTGGTATCACTTTAACGATTTCCGTAGAAGTCTGCGTTTCTTTCTCCTTGTTACTATTCTTCATCTGAAAACGTTGTCTCGAATACGCTCACTATATGAGTTACATATTGCTCTTTTATCGTCATAAATTTTTTTCGGTACCTCAGCTTTCTCCATGAAAATACCGAAACGAGGAAAATAGCTAAAACATTTTACTTACAATGCTGAGCGACTTTAAAACAAATTAAGGCAATAGAATGAGCAATGAGTTTTCTATATGAATATATTTTGTAGCAGTATAAAATGAATGTAGTTTTGAAATAAACTCATGTTTATAGTCGTACACACTATAATCTATTGACTAAAAGTTAAAAAGTCACCACCATGATAAATTCTACTTGGCTTTATGTTTGTTACATTTTGTACGTAATACAGCTCATTATTACGTATCATTATTGTTATTAGTGTTGTTATAACAAGATCCCTCAAAGGTCTTCGTTAAGAGGGTACTGTACGCTGCGCAAAGCATTAAACCCTAGAGAGGAACACCAACATACATATATTCTTTTGAATAGCTAACAGCTTCGAGTAACGGGATGCAGTTGATTCAACGGGGAGAAACGCAGAATTGAATTACTATGCTTTAGTCTACGATGCTTCTATGAAATCGCTCCCACTTATTATAGAAATGTATAGTACCTGGAGGGAAAACAAATCATGAGATGCTTGAAAATACTGTAAGTACTCTTCAGAGTTGAGCAATGATTGGATTCGCAAAATTGTCTATCACGACGACAGCTTCCACTATAGGAGACCCAGTAACAGATTGTTCGCAATTCCTTCAGGGTAAACGGTTTTCGACTTGCAACTCAAAAATTTGGCATAAATAATATCTGTCTGTCAGTTTGTAAATTGCAGAATTGGGTGGTTTGTGTGTCTGTCTTGTAATGCCCCGACGTGCGTAAGATATACCCTTAATTTCACCAACCAGTCCTTCCGTTTAGTCGTATAAATTGCAATGGCGTTTTATAATCGTTGGGGAGGTAAAATATTAATGGTATTGATGATGGAGGAGCGCACAGTCAACTCACTTGACAGCTAACAGAGTTACTTCACCTTCCCCTATTCCGCCGTTTATCAACTAGAGAGGGAAAAAGTGCCATGCAAAAGTTTTTGGAATGACACAGGAGTTCAAGTGAAACTCCAAACTATTTCCGGATTTTCATTTTGTTGTGGAATAGGGGCTTTGCGAGAAGTGTCATATGAGACTCAGGATGAAATAAATGGCTTATATAGTTTTTAAAAGGTTTTTTTTTGCAAGTAAGGAGCGTTGTGGTTGAGGTGATCGATTTATGTTAGTTTTTACGAGGTTTAAAGTATTTATAGTGTATATAGTCTACCAACAGCAATATCGATAGCAAAAACCGTCAAAAGCACTATACGTTCTGTGTTTAGGTGTTATAAGTTGGGATAAAGACAAGATACTAAAGATATGTAATGCTTGCTTACGGTCCATGATTTTGTAACGTTCAGCCATTTCACTATGCATTTCTATAAACGTGTGCCCCCAAAGAAACTAGTTTCCTCAGCATTGATGTTACGCATTTGTAGATACCCATAATGTACATTATTATGCCTGTGTATGGTTGAAATGAAATCGAATTTTCTCTGATAAAGTTGCATAACTTTTCGAAGATAAAGTTTCAATAAGATTACTATTGTATATTTTAGTATAAAGTGGCACACTTGAGGTGACGTGCAGTAATTTTGTAAGTTTCGTTTCTTCTCGTGTCTAGGAAACTGGTTGATAGACTGGAAAGTTTGAAAAAATTGGCAAATGGAAATGGAGTGACGGAGTGTGTCCTATGCGGGGATACTTTCAGATTGTACGTGTTCGGTCGGTCCAATTACAAGTGCCATGACTGTCAAAAGGTTCGTTACAGCTATTTTACGAATAATATTGTCAGTATTAGATTTTGTTCATGTCGAGCCGACCAAGGTCTGAAGGTTCGTTTAATATGACAAATGAACCAAACTCGAATGGCAAACGGTGAATGAATGGTGATGTGAAAAATAACTGTGGTAATGAAATAACTCTCATGTTTTATTACTGCTTTTAATTTAAAATACATAGGTATGTACGTGCTTATACATGAGCACGTAGCACGTCTCTTACAACTATATTTCATGGTTTAATTTAATTGGCGTTTGTATGGGTTTATTTATCGTACGCTGCGCGTTGCATTACAAACTATAGGCTGTTTGCCGGAAATGTGTTGTTGAGCTCTCGGCACTGAAGGCTGGGATCGTTTCCCCATCTTCTTCGTCCACGTCCTCCGGCAAGGATACTATAGTCAGACTGTGTAAAGTGTGCTCAGAAAATCGGGAGCTGATCAAGAAATCCGGAGCGTGGTTCTACAAGGTACACGCAACTCACTATTCAGCTTTGAGAAACTACTTTTGTATAAGAAATGAATGATATCATACACATCAGTTGGTAATGATGCTGTAGAAATCCAAGATGTAGAGAGGAAATTGTCCTTGATGTAATGTTTGATCGCCACTGGAGTGATGTGATGATCATCAGTAATGTTTTATGTATTTGTTTATGTATTCAATAATGATGATGCTCATGCTGGTGGAATGGTTTCAGGCTGTGCCAAAATATATTCTACCTGAGAAAAAGAATAACTACACGAATACGTACGAAAAATACGCCGCCTCGCCCAGATACCAAGAGCAAAAGTACGTTAGTCGTTATATAAACGCATCGGATGAGCCTTCGTCTTCCACAAATGACGGTGGCAATAGTAGCGCTGGTGGTAGTGGAGGTGCTGCTGCTGCTTCCACTTCGGGTGCAACAGGAGCATCAACTTCAGTATCGTCATCTACAACAGTCACTACGACGACGGGCACAACACTGACTAGTAGTACTGGTGGGAATAGTACTACCTCCAGCAGACCTGGTGGTTTCTTTTGGTCTCGTAATTTACAAAATAGATCGGCCTCTACCCAGCAAACGGTAGATCAAGACGAAAGTTCTTCTGGGGACGAAGCTGTTGGTGGAAGTAACAGTCATCTTCTGAAAAGTTCAGCAGTTGCAGCGGCAACCGTAGCTGGGAGTGCTGTGGGGGGTCCAACAACGACAAGAAACATTTTTGGAAGCAGAAAAAGCAACAGCAGCACAACCAGTGATGGAGCCACAATCTCGACAAACAACGGTAGCAGTCAAAATGGCGGGGGCAAGAGTGGAGCCTCCTTGTCACGAGGACACTCGCCTCCAGTGTCACGTTTCTTTCTTCAGAGAAACACCCCATCATCCTCATCATTACGATCTACCAGTGGAAGTCCGGTGGCATCAGGTCAGTCCCTTACTCCTTCGTCTGCTGCAACCACCGGAAGTACCCTCAATGAACATGATCAACTTTCCATTAGCGGTGAGCAGATGATGCCTGGCCCGTCAGGAATGACTGAATATGGTCGTGCAGCATCTTCGCAAGACTTGTCATCTTCCTCATCCTCTTTCAGAAAGAAGTCGTATGAGAGAGTCGACTTCAGCAAGGAGGCCACATTCACAAGAGATAATTCACACCGCATTGGTAGTGCTTCCGGAAGTGGAATCATTTCCACCGCCAATAACGGTGACAATAATCCAAAATCTTCCGGTTCATCTTCCACTGACTGCCTTTATCCACCTAGTGGATCATCGTCATCAACGGTTACAACAATGACAACACAATCCTTGTGCAACTCTACACCATCAATATCCGCTACTTCCTCTATCGCATCCGCTAGTGCTAGTAATAGCAAACAACTGGGTCCATTTCCATCCGCATCTTCATCACCACTGGGAATCATTCAGGTTGCTCTACTCTATGATGACTCTCACCAGGCACTTCACTGCTCAGTACTTCATGCCAAGGTGAGAGGATCCCAATTTCAATTCTCACTATTGTTAAACTCTAAAACTATCGAGGTAAAATAAACCTATACTCTGCCAGTCTCCTACTATTATTTGCTCAGTAAAACAATTTATCAATCTGTAAACGTATTGTATCTATTGGAGCACGAAGCTCACATAGTAAAATGTCAAAACCATAACTTAATGAAAAATCAACAATAATTATACCAAAAGCAATCATAATGGTAAATCTATTTTCGTTCTCCAAAAACTTACCACCTACTATTTTCAGTCTGTTCTTCTTGCATTACCTATCTACCTCTTAGATCTAAAAATAACTGTTCTACATCAAACCGTTCATCTGCTATTATTAGTTTGGCTGGTTGGGTACTTTATTTCATTTCGCCCCATATCTTCTTCTATACGTCCAATTTATTCGAGGAGCGAAGTTGCTTAACTAACAATATGTACGTTGCTGAAAGCAGGGATTCTTGTTGTGTATTCCCACACTATCACTGATTGTGAATTTGTCGGCGATGAGCAAATTTGGTTCAATTTGCATTAAGTATCATTTCCTTCCCCCCCATCAACAATCAGCCATTTTTCTGCCTACATCACATCTCAAAAAGCATTCATTAATGAGATTCAATTTTACAAATCAAGGAGAACGAAAGCGTCGTCGATATTGGGTGATGCGTCTTCTCTACGGGATGTTTGCTTTAAGCTGCTACATCCGAAGGCTTCCATTACCCAGCATTATTTGAGAGTATCCAACGTTTTTATCAAATCCCGTGCTTATTTTTGCGCAGTGAAGGGAAAATCAGATTGTAATTTTCTCTCCATTTTCACGAATATTCTCTCATACACTCGTTCAGTCGAGCCCAATTCCCAGAAGCATTCCCGTTTAATATATGTGAGCTAGCTAATATTAAATATATTCGGTCAGCATTTCAGCCTACTATTGCATTTTCCCTTTCCCATGAACACCAAATTATAAAAAAATGTTTCAATTCAGGAAAGCCCAATAGAAAAGGCGTAGAATGAAAAAAGGAAAAGGAAAATAGATAATGATTAAAGAGCAGTCAACTTGCAACTTTCCCTACTATCTGTTATGCTTACTGCACTTGACTTTCTGTGAAAACAATTTCTTTCTCTTTTTTCATTCCAATTTCTTCGACGTCCTCTGTTCCCTCTGAATGCTTGCTTCGTCATTTTTTGCCGTCACGTATCACGTTATAAAACAAGCAGGGGTTAGCATTTTGCATTGCCATGAATAAAATGGTTTCAGTAGTGCAGCCGTGCTGTCACAACTTGTTCGAATTTCAGTGCTTCCTTTTTCCAATGCTGTCTTCAAAAGAAGCTTTCTTTTTTCTAGCAGGGTTCAATTTATCCACTCTGACAACAAGTGCTATTGCCACCACTACTACTGTTTTCCTGCAATAAGTTACTGACATGGTTAAAGAAGACATGGTCGTTCTAATCCGTCAAATCGTTTTTCAAGCAGAAACACATGATGAAAGGTTGTTACACGCACCACTTAATTTGAAAAGAAGTAACAACATCATAAAAAAACATGAAAAACTCTACTTGTGTTCAGGAGAAACAGGGAAGACATTTAAACTACAAAATATGTTATAGAACTGTCGTTCTCTCGGTGTTCATGGTCGTACGTTGTAAAGTCTTGTGGTATTGGGTGGTGTGGCAAAATCCAGATAGCAAAACATGCTCACCTATCTGCACGATTTATATCTCTGGTTGTTACATATCCGGTTGTAAGGGCTGCCGCCGAAAACCATCGTTGGTCCAGACCTGCCTTTCAACATTTTATTTAGAAATGCCATCTTTCCGAACGAAAATCTTTTAGAAGAAAATGTCTTTCGAAAGACGATTTTTTAGATGTTGTGTTTTACATGTCTGTTATGTAAATAAATTAGGCTTATAGCTTAGACAGTTCTGTCGTTTTTTATTATGTAAATTAAAATTTTACCAAGATTTTCAACAATATCTGTATCCGCATTATTTGTGCAAGTTTTATTTGTTTTGTTTCGTTTTGCTTTCATTGTATTAGGTCACATCTCACGAGGGGACATCGGAGGCTGTCCGACGTAGATTTGCCTCATATTCTGGTCAACTATTACTCTAATGTAGTTAAGCCTTCATGATAAGTCTCAGGTTTCA
>JAHZNB010007316.1:0-21492 GCA_027744295.1 Callyntrura guangdongensis | reverse complement strand
CTGCTGACACGAAGGTCCATGTGTTGTTCTAGTTTACTTCATATATCGCCGGCTGGCTTCTCTTTGTTACTCTCAGCCTCTCCAACAACTATCCACACAGCAACAGTGGAATAAAATACATAAATGCACACACGGATAGGGAAACATGCACACATATTATGTCGGTAAGCACACAGGTATTCTCGAATGGTTTCTCTCTAGTGACTGGAGGAGGAAAAGGAAGAAGGGAGCAAGGCAACAGTAGTGTAAGATGAAAAAAATATACACTTATTTTTTGTTCTTGTTTCGTCCAAGAATCTCCACTTAATAACCTGCCGTCCAGAAAAAGATGCATGTAATTGGAATAAAGTGGAAGAACAAGTAAAAAAAGAAGAAATAATGGAAAACATGCAGGTGCTGCTGACTTTTAGCAGTAGCAGTGGTAATGGTGATGGTTTCATAGTGGGAAGAAAATAGAAAAGTAACTATTCAGCCTCACAGATACACACACACATACGCATAAACAAAAGGAAACGGACCAACACAAAAAATATGTAACACAGTTAGCGTTTCGAATATTATACGCGTCTACCTACTTACGTGTCCCTCTGGTGTGAGAGAAGGTATATGAGTTTTTGTTATTATCACTTATGGGAAAAACCATTTGTAGCTTTCGTATAAGGAAATCCATCTCTCTATGTATCGAGCAAACTGGGGGGAAATGGAAGGAGAGCAGCAAAAAAAGTAGTTCTTTGTGGAAGTGTAGAAGAGGAGCCACTACAGAGAGAGAGAGAGAGAGAAAAAAAATAGAAACCTTTTTTCTTGATGGGGGAGAGAGCAGCTAGGAAATTACCATAGAAGCGTTAATACCGCGGCTACTAGAACAGTGCTGCTGGATGGAAGGGTAGATGATGATGGTAAAAGAGCAAAAGAGCCACTCTCCTTCTGATTGTTCGTACAAGTGCTACTTCTTTCTGTGGTATCGTCGTCATCCTGGTCGACTTGGTCGTCATCATCATCATAATCATCGTCATCTTCTTCAGGGATACTTGATTTACTACCAAGCAAGTTAAATAGAGTGAGTAGTGGAAATGGAGAACGGGGGATGCTCTTCCTGCAGTATAAAGTAACGAACGACCTAGTCAAAAGCAGAAAAAGCACTTGAGATTCTTCCTTCCTTTTCTTCTTCTTTTGGCTGCTGCGCGGCTGTTGTTGCTGGCTTTGCATCCATCTCTAGATGGATGGATGGGTCACGGTAATAATAATGGAACTTGAAAGAAGAAGAAGAAGAAAAAAAACCGTTGTGGCATTCCTTGAGTTTGTCGGGGTGGTGGTAAACTACAGACTCGTTCGGGAGGTTTGACTGTGATTGAGTCGGAAAAAAGACGGTTTTGAAGGCGCTGCTGGTATCACTTCTTTTTTCCCTCTTTCTTCGACTCAGTCTGTTTTATGGTTTCATTTGTCTGTAGTGTTGATAATGATGCGTGCCTCGTCAACATTATTATCCCTTTTTACGTCTCTCTCCAGAGAAACGGTATGCTGGATTATTATTACCACAACGCACACACAGATAGTCATAGCGTCCCGTATTACATTCTCGACCCAAAAGTGCGCTCTTTCTCGTTCCCCGTATAGCCACGCACGGGTAATAGGGTCGTTCTCAGGATGATGACGTGTTTCAAAGCGCTGTTGTAGAGGAAATTCCAAGATTACGAAAATGTGATGAAATGAGAGTGCGAGAAAGGGATTCCTGGGATCATCCTAATGCGCTTTTCCTATTTTTATAGTCACGTAAAAAGTGCTCTTGATTAGCTCCATCGCGGAACAAGTACACGACGAGAACTTAGTTTGTCTGCATTTCTCTCTCCCTCTCTCCCTTTTCCATCGTCGTCATCATTATCAAGAAGATGTTCCCCTAACAAGCATTTTTAAAATTAAAGGGACAAAAATGTGTTACATTTTCGAAAGCTATCAAATGTCATGTTAGAGTGGCGTTAATACGTTCATTCGTCCTGTTCTCGCTTGCTCCTAACAACGGCCACCACCACCACCCCACCAACAATCTCATTCCATTCCCTCGTTTAGCAAGAGACTCGAAGAATGAGTGAGGTTTCCTGAGAGTCGTACTTCCGTCTATTTCAGCATTTTAAAACAAATCCGTGTAACCAACATCACCCACCACTTCCAGGAAGAAAAAAACAAGCGCCAATAAGCTTTTCACACTTTTCTTATCTCTCTCTCTCTCTCTCTCTCGTCTTGGGATTTCCACTGGGAAACTAACAGCAAGGGTGAAGGCGTTATTGGTGCAAACGTAGATTCCAATTTCTGCTCTGCTGCTGTCTCCTTTTTTCGCCAGATTTCATTTCCACATAACATGCTTTGCAACATTATTATTTCCAACAGCTAGCTAGCTCGCGAACTAGCTTTTTTCCACGTATCTCAGAAGCAACGGGGAAGGGAGAAGAATGTGCCAGGAATTACATTTACTTTTATTATTTGAGGAGTGCACACAGTTAATGCGTAAAAGCCACTGACATATCAAGGAAAAAGGTTAAGTCATTTTCTTCCTTTCTCAGGCAAATACCACATTACTACTGCCACTTGACAAAAAATAATGAAAACGCTTGAGTGAGACTACTGCCACGACTAGCGAAAAAATTTGAATTATCAAGCTTTTTTTGGTGAAATCTAAAAACATAATCCTGAATCCTGACAATTTAAGAAGAAGGATACTTGACAGTCATTATCCTTTTCTCCGAAAAGTACATGCTGATACTTGGTGAATACACACCAACTGGTAACATTTATAGTTGATGGGGATAGTATTATTATGATGATGATAGTTCACTTATTTTTTTTATTACACCTTCATTTCCAACCACGTCCTTTCCCCCTTTTTTTGTTTCAAACCAAAGAATCTGGCTCATTATGCAAAATGGAGAGAGAAAAAAAACTTTCATTGTAGTAATGCAGCAAATCCAATAGGAAGAGACGAAAGAATTATATTGAACAATCATACAATTTAAGCATCATTACATTTTTGTTCGGCTGTTTCAATAAATTTTTACTATTGCCTCGCTCATTCTGATGATACTGTTGTTATTGTCCCCATCATCATGGTCGTCGTCGTCGTCGTAGTCATCATCACATCACCCTCCCCGTCGTTTACGTCATTGTATTTCAAAATGAATATTTTACGCTGGGAAATTACACCATTTTATATACGAACATCTTTTTTGAAATTGCCATTATTTCGACGTGTCGTCGTTATGTGCTAACATAATAGGTCGTTTATCTTGTGCTCTCTATAGAAAAGAAACAAAAAGAGACGAAAAAACAGTAACGGTAACAACAGCATTCTTCTTCCTTTTTTATAAAAAAAATAAGAGTAGGAGAAATGGGTAAAATGTCTAATAACATAACATAAAGGAAGATGCTGGGCCCGCATCATCCTCACCATCCTCTCATCATCATCATCATCCACAGAACAAGTAAACATTCATCCTTCGTCGTCGTCTTCATTTCCTTCTCATTTTCGCCGACTATTTTCCAAGTGGAGGTATCATCATACAGCGTACATGCTCTCGCCGTGTTGTAAATTCTGACTCTTCTCCTTATACACCTACTACTACTCTAAAAAATATTGTAAAAAAATATGTACGTACCAATTGTATATCCTTTTTCTCCTAAGGATTTTCTTAACGACTTTTTCTGCAAAGCCGTATTATCGTCTACGGATTTCATTCTTTTCGGCTTCTCTTCACGTCAATGAAACACACAGCATTACGTTGTCGTCGTTATACCGTCTTCGTCGACACCGTGTATTTTCCCTTCACAGTATTGTCTCTTGTTCTCTTCTTCATTTTCGTCATTTTATCCCCTTGAAATGAATGCATAGTTCCCTTTTTCCCATTTCATTTTCTGTCCTTTTTATACGTTCTTTCCCTTTAGCTGGTAATGCTCACAAACATACAACATGCACATTTATTGCACTTTTCTCGTTGTCAAGGAGAAAAATAAGTGCTGAACGAAGAGGGTGAGAGAGAGAGAGAGAGAGACGGAGAGATTTTCTATTTGTTGACTTGAGACTCTTGATGTCTTTGCCAGTTCATTTAGAAACGTATTATTAACATCATCATCATAGCCGTAGCTTTTGTATGAGAGCTGCGGGTCTGTTTGGGTATACACACTCTCTCTCGCACACTCGCCAGTTTTTTTCGTATACTTTGTCCGATAAATGTGGCGATGATGATGATGGGAAAGCAATATTATTATTGTGCCTAATATGGTAATGGGGTTGCTGAAAAAAGTACCGCTTCTCTCTCTCTCTGTATTGTATGTGTGTTTCATACATAATATTGTACAGACGCTTGAGCTCTACCACCACCGCTGCTCACTCCTCTCTATATTTTTTCTTCTTCTCCTTCTCACCATTGCACCACTCGACTCTCTTCTGTTTCAAAGTCATTTTCTAGTGAAGAATAAACAGAGGGAGAGCAAGACACACAGAGAGGGAGGGAGGAAAACTTCATTTCGCATTATTGGCGCAATGGATTTTCTTCAAATGAGTTGTAATGTCAATAATGCTCTCCTAGGCCATGTTCTGTCTGAACTTGCCATCATCAGCGTCAGGATCATTATCATCCTCCTCTGTCCTTTATCCCTTTTCATGTTATCTCCTCTCTCTCTCTCTTTCAATAGCTTTGTATCTGTCTATCTTCAGGGATCCCAGCGTGTTTCTCCACACTGCTATTTTTGTGTAGAGTAGGAAAAAAATAATACACGGCGTGTAAAAACAAATAAATATGCACATTCCCATATTGTACACGACACACGTCCACATCCCTCAGTTGCATGGGTAATTTCTTGCAACCATCATCATCCCCAATGCTGGTATCATCGCCATCATCATCATCATTCCTGTCAAAAGCACAACACCTAAACAGCCTTGTAGTTGTAGCGTATAGCAGCAGCGTAGCCTATATAAATAAATAGCCAACCTACACAACACAACAGCTCTGGCCGTCATTATTATTACTTGACAAAACTTTACACTTTTACAACGTGTATTTTTCTTAGAATTGGTGTACCCGCAGAGTCGAGCGAGTAGGCAAATAGATAATAAAAGACGATGATCCACAAAATGACACCTATCATCAGCTTCTATTAGCTGCGTCACCATAATCATCATCATCATCCTCACTCGGGGCACAATACCCAGAGCCGTGCAAGCTTTTCCTCTTTTTTTCGCCTTTCATGGCTAATAAAATGAAATCCGTGAGTGTATATATGTGTGCATGTGCATCTGTTTCTCCACGCTCGCTCGCTATTACTCCAAGTTCTATTACTGCTACAACAACACACATCTGGGATAAAAATGAGCTCGGCTATTAACACAAAACACAGCTGCTAAAATGCAAAAAAACGGTAAAAATAAAAAGCCGTGCAGTACGTCAAGCGGAAGGAATATAAGGAAAGAGAGGGGGTATCGAACACAACAACTCCTTGTCGTGTTATTTATATAATTAAGTGTTTAGTAATAATTTCTTGGCTATTACAACCGCCTAAATAAATAATTTATCCGCTTGGTTACATACACTTGCTCTTTACAAGTCCTCGTTTATCGTCGTCGTCCCAGTTGGCGAGCACGAGTGCGATATATCTTTGTTGTTTATTTTAAAAAGGGAAAGTCACATTACAAACTTAATACTTCCTGTTGTTTCTTGTTGTTGGTGGACTTGAGAGGAAAAAAAAAGAAAATAAAAGGAGGAAAGAACGCTATCGTGCAATGTACTTTTTAGGTTGACTACCTAATAATAATATTGCATGCATAATAATATCCCATAATAATAAACAAACTGACGGTAAAAGATATTTCAGATTGTACTGTTACCTCTGGCACTCTGGCCACAGAAGCACAACTCAAGGAAATATAATAAAAATTATTAACTGCGGTAGCCACCACATTTTACACTTCTATCCATACCAAAGACTACTTACTTACGTGTGTCCATCCATTTATTATGTGAGTTTGGTGTGCCGTACTTATCCTTTTGATTATTATGTACTATTATTGTTATTATAGTCACTCCTTTCCTCCTTGCTCAAGATAGATTACTGGATGGTGTGTAAAGTAGTTGTGTTAATTGTTTTGTCGGCTTTTTACGAGCTAAACCTTTTCTCATGCACGCTTCAGTGGAGACGGAGACTCGCAAAAAAGGAAGGTTGTACCACAAGGCAGACGCTTTGCTAAAGAGAGAGGCAACATACCTGCAAAATCTAATAGTGTACAATTTTGGACACACTAAACAAATAAAATAAATTGCTTACTATTTTTATATCCATTTAGGTATACCTCCGTATTTACCACCGCCGCGCGTTGTTGCATGTATATTTGTGTGTGTGTTGTGTGTGCAGGCATGTTACATTGCGAATCGTGCTTTGCACGCCCCGCTGATGTCTCTGTTGTACGAATAACCCGAATAAACCCTATTCCCACTTGCTACAAAAATATATGCCTATATGGATGCTCGTCGTGGTGTAGTGCGTGTTTCTCTGTGTGCAATGAAGCACATGGTCGGTTTCAATTTCCAATTATTTTTGAAGTTGTAGCAAATGTAAAATGGCGAATTGCATGCAACCATCGTACCGTCGGGTAATGTTGTTGTTACGTAATACCTGTTAGCGGGAACAAAGTTGCCATATAGCACCCGAATAGTAGTATTTTATATAAGCATGTTTTTACAGCTTTGTCCTAGCTTCCAGTAGGCTTTTTGCAAACTTTCAGATGGATTTACTTTGATTCCTTTCGTCGTTTCACATGCTACTTGTGAATTTATGTCTGGAAAATAACAAGTAAATGCACCGGTTTTGTCGTTGTCTCATTATCCTAATCTTCCAGGCAAATGAGGGATTTTTTTTGTGATGTTTGTACCTTCTAACAAGAACGGGTCAGTATTTCAATTATACCACTGCGTTGTGCATATTTTAATTTACGTTGTCGTGTGTCTGCCTGCAGTGTTGGTGGTACGATGTCGAGAGTCATTGTAGATCCCTGGTAAGATTAAAGCTATTTGAGACAGAAGGAGGAGGAGGAGGAGGAGGTAGTGATGGTGGTCGTGCGTGTTTCTTGCAAATTGTTTTAAAAACATGATGACGATACTGACGACGACGACGGTAGTAGTGGTGGGTTTCAATGAATTGAAATGAATTTATTAGTATGCATTTAGGTCACATTTGTGTTTTATACGGGACGACGACAAAAAAACAACCAGCTATCCCATTTAAACTGTCGCGTCGTTGTCGCTGCTGTACCGATGCTAGAGCTCTAGGTATACGAGCAACGTGCACCCATGTGAGCATATCCGTAGGTAACGCAGACATACTGCTGGTAGGTATTTAACCTTTTCAATTTAAATATGTTACTAAAACATGCAAAAAAGTACAGAAGCTTGTTTTGTTATGAAGAGTGCAAGTTAAATGTCATTTCCTCTTATATGAATAAGAATGTATGTATGTGTTGAGTGAGTGAGAGAGAGAGAGCATAACAATTTGATGTTATTACTCGTCGTGGTGGAAAACATTTTTATTTTCCGTCGCGGTGTAGACAATCTACTGATTTATACACGCTGCTCACCACCACGAACACATAAATACTACCACATTTAAGTATACACTTACAATGTATACAAATTTTCTGAGTGTTGTTGCCATTATTGTGCGTTTGAATTAATGGACAAGGTTTACTCACTCTTTTGGTTTACGCTGGCAGTTGAGCTTGGGCTGATAGTTGTTGGTGCAAAGTTGGCGTAAACGTATAGGCACATAGTCAAGTTTAGTAGCTTACATTTTTGTTATAGAAAAGTCGAGAGAGAGAGAGAGAGAGAGAAGTTGTGTGTGTGAACGTGAACTGTTTGTATGTGTGTTTGTTTGTGTGTGTATGGTGAAGGAAAGTTAAGTAGGTAGAAAGAAGCACATAAAAATAATTCTTTTTGAATGCTGCCCCTCTGCTCCTCGCATTTTCTGCTACTTCTCGGCATTGTTCCTACTGCTGCTGCTGCTGTTGAAAGCCTGTTGAATGTTTCCCTATAAAACATGTGCCATTCATTGCACTACTACTCCTGCTACCATTGCCACTGATGACGATGATAATGATGATGACGACGACGATAGCTTGAATGGATATTCATTATGTATTTTCTACCGTGTTTCTATCATCATCATCATCATTCTGATCATCGCCCTCTCATGATATCATGCTTTTAATGAGGTAGTTTATACAGATGGGTGATAAAAGCCACTACTGTTTGATATAGTCCTTGTAATTGACGGAGTTGTAAAAAAGATGCTAAATACCTTTTTTTATTGACATGCCGCTTTCTTGCTCTCTGATCGTTTTTGCCTCCCCTTCTGTTTATATGTATGAGTACATCGTTTGCGAACGCAAATGTAGAATGTACAAATAGCAAGAAAGTGGGAAACCCTGGTTGTTTTGGTGGCTCAGAAATGGGAACTTGTGTGCAAATTTGAGAGTATCTCCCATCATTTTCTACCTTGTTTGGGCTGCTTGTTTTCCAAACCCAGAAATAAGTGGAAGAAATGACACAAAAAGAGTTGCGAGTTGCGATTTAAACAACTGCAAAATAAATTCAACTTCATCAAGATTGTATGTCAGGCACGTTTTTTTGAGACCAGTAAATATTGTACGCATAATAGGCTTGTTGTGTGTATTACTTTGTGTAATAGAGGGAGAGAGAGAGGGTTTGTGCGCAAGTGACAAAATGAATAAACACGTTGCCATTGCTACTCCTACAAAGTTTTACTATTATTTTCAGTTCATTACTACTGCTACAACTACTGTTACCACATTACACTTTGTTGGTTGCAGCCTCTTTTGTGTAAAGTTAAGTTTTCGTGAGAAGGGAGGTAGATACAGGGAAACGAAGAAGAAACAAACGGACGGCAAGAGAGAGAGAGAGAGACGAACGACACAACTGTGTGTTAAATTGGTAGATTTGTAAACAATGCCATTATTGAGGCCGCAACACCAGCAGCAGTCAAACTTTGGTCTCTCTCTCTCTTTTGTCGTAGAGCCTTCTTGTGCTGTTTATGAGAGATCTTTGTCGTTCCTTTTCTCTCTGGCATGCCAGTTGCTCTTGTGTGGAGTGGAAATGACTCTTCTTGAGAAACTCTCTTCTATATAAAGTCGTAATAAGTGTTCTGGTGTTTTTATGCTGGCACGACGAAATGAAACAAAAAAAAAGATAAGTTGGGTGAACAACGAACAACCACACCGTTTAGTAAGTTGGTGGTGGTATAATCGCAGCAGCAAAAGCGGCAGCGGTATTTAATGTTGTGTATTGCATTAAAGTTTTTTACACTACAAACTTGGTTTTATCAAATGCGTGTAAAAAAGCCTGACGTTTGATTGTGAATTTATGCTAAATAGCTTTAACGACGACAGAGAGAGAGAGAGAGAGAGTAACTGTGTGAAGGAACGGGAAATTGTTGTTGTTGGCTTTTTAAGATAGAAATGCATTATCGTTATTATCATGACTACTACTACAACAACAATAACTACAAGTATTACTGACTTTAGACAACATTAACTATTCATTTCTAGTGGATGTGGGATGAAAAGAGTAATGGAGGTAAAATATTTTAAAAGACTATTAGGGAAATAAATTTCGTGACTTAAATCAGCAAGTTGATAAAGATCTATAAGGGGGGGAAATGTCCGTTGTAATGCAGTGTTAGTCGAAAAAAAGTATAAAAATCAAATCATATCAAATCAAGGGAAATGACGAGGAAAATTGGGGTGCAGTTTTTTATCCTCTGATTTTTTTCTCCTCCTGGGCATCGAAAATGCCGCGACAAAAGAGAGAAGCATTTTGTGCTGGTGGAAGATAAAGATAAATTTTTTTGCATCTCTAGCGGCCGTCGTCACACTGATTTTTTCCTTTCGAGAAGGTGTAAACGAAGCTTGTTAGGAGATTGTTATGTGATCCAGTATCACACACACACACACACAAACACACGCATATCATGACATTATCAGAGGATCGTCGTCTTAGGACAGTATTTTATTTTTTTGTACTTTTTTCCTGCGGCGATTACTAATACCGTTTTCTTCCACTAAAATGGGTACACCATAACAAGCGAGCGATGTGTGTGAGTTTTTTTTTATCAAAAGCCGCGAGTTCAAACAAGATTTCGCTTTTGTGATCCGAGATATTGGCAGCAGCAGCCTTTCTTATTCTCACCCGTTCTCGCTCTCTCTTCCTCTGTACCTCTCTCTCGCGTGTTTCTTTGTGTGAGGATGTCTCATCCATTTACAATGTCATAAACTAGTTGATCATTTTCATAATACGGGGAGAATAACAGGCTAGAAATGTATAGAGTAAAGATTTCTCAGTACCCTGTGGCTCCGATGAATGGTACGTAGTTAAGCCTTTTCCTGACAAGTTTGTCGTTCGCTTTTGCAGCCTTTGTTGGACTTGTTTACGCATTCATCATTCCCTCCCCGGTTCAGTACAACTCCTGAATAGCAGGAGGAGGAGGAGGACGACGGAGGGGAGGGGGAGGAAAGTTAGGAGAATAAGAAAAGGATAGGCCAGGGTTATTATGGAATTTTAGATAGTTTGGAGTAAAAGCAGTCACCGCAGTTGTACGATTTCTTTACGAAAATTTTCTGGCTCTGTGTACGTGCACAGAGTACTAAGATATTCATAAATAATTCGTCTTCTCTCTATTTTTGCGTGAGCTATCATCAACTTGCTTGCACAAATTAAATCACGTTTTGTACGGTACTCTGTATTACGGATTGCATGCTTGAAAGAAAATCCTGGTGTAATAATAATAATGGTTGATGGCAGTAATAATGATGACGGGAGTAAGCGCGGCAGTCAACCAAGTAATATGGCCGTGTATAAATAAAGTAGGCCACATGATTTGCTTCGAATGAATTGAATCAATGAATAAAACGCAAGTACACACGCACTCACACACATACACACTTTGTACACAAGTTCATTTCTTTATTACATCCAGTACAACAGTAGTACAACAGTATATCATGCAAATAGGGTGAGAGAGGGTCGAGTAGGAGGACACATGCAATAATAAAACAGGGCAATTTTGTGCCAATTCCTTCCGTCTTGTCAATACCTCGTGCCGTTATGATTACTGGGAGGATCTATTATTATTTCTTCATACTTTTGACAAAGGTACACTACCTTCTCAAGAAATAAACACTTTTTCTCTCTTGCCAAAGTATCATCGAACAATCGGTGATACACGGTGTCAAATGAAAAAAAAACCTTTTATGATTTTTTTCTTCGCATCCAATGACAATGCCAATATATTTTTTTTTACAAAAAATAACAGTGTAGCCCATTTTTGTCTAAGCTTGAACCGTATGTCTTGAGTAATCCGCATATTATTAGCTTTTAGAGGGTCAATGACTTCCTCCTCTTTGACAAAAGAGTCAGGTGGTAGTAAATAGAGAAAAAAAGATGCGAGTAAATAAGAAAGAAAAAAGAATAAAAAATACGGAGGAATCTTTGTTAGAGTTTTAGCTCAGCAGCAGGAGTAGCAGTGCTGTTACAAAAAGCCGCAGCAGCAATAGCAACAAACAACTGGTCTCTCTCTCTTCTACCTGACTCATTGCATTTTCAAAAGGTTTGACAAGACGAAGAAGAAAAACTGTTAGAAAAACTATGTATATATTACTCATACATACACACACACAATATCATATTTTTTTGCGGCAACTCTTTTTGCTCACACACTAAAGTTTGCTCGTAAAATAATATTCTGCTACTTCTCTACCACCGTGTGCCTACCTGTATATCTATAAGTACGTTAGTCATCACCCCAAAACGACCGGTGATATGATAAGATTTTTTTTTGCCTGTACACATACATGCACACTCTCTGTCACAAAGTAAATTATGTACATGTAAGAGAGAGAGAGAGAGTGAGAGAGAAGAGATAGGAGAAAAAAACCCAATAAATCCAGTCATTTTTCTTATCTTGCGTCTGTGTACAGCCCTTGTACCACTTGAAACACTTTTTTGTCCGCCTGGTTTAAGTTGAATGGGGAAAAAAATCTTCAGGCCAAAAGTCACATAATGACCAGCAGTGTTTAAAATGGGGAGGAAATAGAATAATGGCAACACTGTTTAGTGCTGTCGTAAAGTTTTCGTTGACGTTGTAGAGTTGCAAGGACTACTATCCTTGCACACATTTAACCAGAACGAATGAAAATGGTGATTTGCGTGCAATTAGCATTTTTTTCCCTGCGAAGCGAATCAGTTTTCTCTGACATTTTACTAAACGCTTCCCTGGATACTGTCAGGCGGGCGGGCGGACTCGTCTTTTTTATCACTGAGGTTGATAATTACACACAACCTGGTAAATTGTGCTCAAATAGTGTAACAGTGGGAATAAAATCCTGTTGGTAGTAGTATGTATTACACTTCCATTGTATGTCAATGATGATGATGATGGTTTACCAAGTGCAAATTAAAATGGTAAGAGGATGTATTCAGAATTTAGTTTGTTGAGAGAGAGAGTCCACCTCATCATCCCCAACGTCATCCTTGTAACAACAAAGCTCGCAGCAGCAACATAACCTAGGCGTAAAAATGATGTACTATTTGTCTTTTTTTCCTCGTTTTATTCGTCTCCCTCAAGTCAATACTAAGGTGATTGGTTATACAAAAAAAGCAAAGCAGGAAGTTGAATTGTTATGGCACAAAATATTTGTACTTTTGCATTATTAATACTACTATAGTACCTAATAATAGTATAATAATGTTACTATAACTCACAGTCACTCGTTAATAGGAAATCAACGTATAAAGCAAACACACCATCATCATCATCGTCAGGGTATCGTCGTCATGATTATTATAGTTTGTCGTGCAGAAGTCATCAATTTTATAACATTTTATATTTTTTTCGCAAAAGAAACGAAAAAAGAATTATCATCATCATCATCATCACCACCTCGTCTCATCACTGTAATCATCGTCATCCTTGACTGTTGAAAAGTAGACAATGCACAGGTAGAAAGAAAAAGATATTTACAATTTATCTTTTTACACACAATACAAGAGGAGGAAACCATGGCAAAAAAGTAAAAACGTCTTGGTCGTCGTCGCCGGTTTATCACGCTCACGTTCTCCCCCCTCTCACAACTCTCCACATTGTTGTACAGTAACACCAGAGACAACAGAGACGTTGCAGTTCCGAAGAGAAACATTGTACGCAAACATGCCCAATGCCAAAACGTATACGAAGAATAGTACACCTGGTAGCAAAAAAAAGTAATAACGCAATACATTTTCTTTTTTTATGAGTGTTATATAAATACTAAGACAGCAACCCTTGCACACCATAACACACACACACTCAAGGCAAGTAAATAGAATTTAAGAAGAGAAATGTACTCCGTGCAAGTAAAATGGCAGACAAGAAGAGTGAAGTGTATAGAAGGATTTTCTTGATGATGATGACGACCAAGTCGACGAGGCGTCTGATTATTAGCGGTTTGCATGCAATGCATATTATGCCAGAGGAATTGTTCAGTTACTCGGTTTGGTTGATGTATATATATCTTTGTATATGTGTATTTTTTGTGCTTCTTCTCTTGATTGTCTGGCAAGACTTTGTAGTGTTTACTCGGCATTGAATTGTTGTTGTTGTAGTAGTACTTGTGTGGTAGCGTGTAATCCTTATTATGCATTACTTCTTCTGTTTTGACTTTCTGTTTGTTGGAGTTTGCACAATGTGCGCACACTCACCACACTCAACCCTGTGGAGTTTATCAGGTTGATTTTTTAACTTAGGTATACAGTCTCAGTACGTGAGGATTTCCTCACTGAATTTTCCTTGTCCTAGCGTCTTCAAGTAAGAAGGGGAGAGAGAGAGAGCGTTGCCATAAAACAACAATGAAGCTAATGATCATCATGATGTGGAGGAGGAGGATGACAGGTAGAAGAAAGGGTTAGAGACGGGAGCAATAACGCTATCAACAATATTATCATCATGTATGCCTCCTAATCATCAACCAACCTGACTCCCCCCCCCTCTCTCTCTCTCTCTCTCTCTGGATTTTGTGATGAAACGGATAGGGGTGTAAAATCTCGTTTATTTGCTTACCACCACCGTATTATTACCACATTTGTGGAGATGATGGCAGTTGTATTGTAGCAATATAGGAGTAGATTTAAATTTAAGTTTTTCCAAGTCTCTCGTCCGTTACCGGAAAGACAAGAAACAAGAAACACTACGTGGTCGTTATGATGATGGTGATGATGACGATCATTGTGTGGTATATTATCAGCAACAACCTAACGAAACCAACTTTTAAAACTTGAACTGCTTCATTTCATCATCGCAGTCAAGTCAGCATGCTTCCCTGTTCATGATGAGGATTATGATGATCCTGTGAGCCAGTAGTAGTTGTACTCACAGGTATCGTATCATCATTACTATTATTATTATTATTATTACTACACGATGATGATGGATATCTAATACGCGTTGGAATTTGTGTTGGCTGTTGCTGGTTTCGTTTTTAAAAAGTAAAGTGGTTTTAGCAAAAGTTTTTCTTAAAGACTGTTCTCTCTCTCTCTCTCTTTCGATCTCCATTCCTATCTAAACTACTGCTGCTACAAACGCTGTTGGAACCTTTCCTGATAAACCCAAGTCCTACCTAACTTTTCAAATGCCTGCTTGACTTGAACGGAAAATAGGAGCATTATTACCCCGAATAATTTCATGTATTGCTGCTGCTGTACTACTGTACTTTAAGTCATTTTAATTCCCCGTTGTTCACTTGTACCAACCATTACCAGACAATTCACACACACAGGTATGTAGATAATTCTCTCTCGATTTGATTCCTCTTTACCACTACCACTCTCCCACCACCACCACCATCGCTGATAAACCTGTCCGTGTTGTGTAAGGTGTTATGACCGGCACAACTTACTTACCCACAGTCACACAGCTTTACTCTTGATACACCTCTTGTGTGTGTGTTCAATCTTTTCCATCGTCGTCGTCGTGGCAATGCACTTTGCCATCATTCTCTTCTCGTGTAGCAGCCTCTCTCACAGTCCTGTAATCAGTCATGCTTTTTTAATACGTATCTTCTGCCTCTCTACACACTCACTCAGGAACAGAAAATTACATTGAAAACCTTTTCTTTGCCTCTTGCTTTTTCCATCATTGTCGTTATCCTCTTGATTATTGAGCATTTAGGAAAGGGATTACGCGCTGTGTTGAGTCAAGTGGACGACATAACGTCCTTATCTATATGACAACGACAACTCTTGCTCTATAAGTGGACCTGCTTGCCCGTGTGTAAGGGAGTATGACAAAATGTTATTGTTATGAGAGAAAAACTTTGTATGATCAAAGCGCTGCTGCTGTTCGCCACCTCACTACATTTTGGGCTTGGTTGATGTTACTGACATTGATCCATGTGTTGGCATGTTAAGTGATGATGATGATGATGGCGGAATATTTGGCTGTACATAATACACCTTCTGTTACGATCAGGATGATACTGATGATGACTCCTTGATTCGTTCTGCTTTCTTCGTGCAAAAGCATATTACGCTGTAAATAGGTAAAAAGCCATCAGCATAATGTTATTATGATGACATGGTAGTGGATGCGGTGGCGTGTATGATGCTTCTTGTAATATCCTCCTGCAAAAAAGGAGATTGACGAAGCATTGTCGTTTTTCTATATTACTTCCCACTTACACATTATTTCAGCTTTACTTCATGCCAGTAAGTCAATTTCGACGAGAATAACATGCACTCAAGTAGGCACAATAATTTTATTGCCATATCATGCATGTAAGCATGAGAAACGGTTGAAAAAAGCGTGTGGATACACTCACAGTGCTTATCTGTCTCTGTGTTTAGGTATGTTTATGTATCTGTGCAGTTGAAAAATCTCATTTGATGAGTTTTTTATGTGTACGGCTGATTGTGTATACCCGTGCGTAGAGTTGGGATATAGTAATGTTAAATGTGTGTGAATGCAGTGCAGCTTTTCTACAGCGTATAACACAGTCGTACAACAAAAACGCGTTTGTGGTCGACATGGTCGGTATTAAAGTGGTATTCCTACAACAGATGAAATTGACTGCCTCGGGCAAAATCATCATGTCCACCCGCTTTCATTATTCCTTGGGAATGCTTCTCTGGCTGCTCTTTGATAAGTTACAGGTACTATTGTCAGCCAGGTGAAATGATGAAATGTGCAGGCAGACAAGCATGCATATGCGCGACTGAGATGCTACAAAACACCCCACATGAGCTGCAACAATCCGATCCAGAGCAACAGCTTTATTACCCACGAAGAAGGGGTACGATTTTTTATGCAGGAAAAATAAGATGGGCAACGAGTTGGTAAAAGAATTGAAAACGAGAGAGAGAGAGAGAGAGAGAGAGCTGGCACGAAAGAATAAAATATTAAATGTCTGCCTATACCTATAAGATGGACTACGCTATCGTGTCTGTAGGTAGTAGGTACATTTCATTTAGAGAAGAAAAAAATCAAAATGTGGAAGAGAAAATAAGGGGGGAGGGTGTAGAAAAAAACTTGTTTCGTTGTCGTTGCTAGGTTTAGCTTTTTACTCTCTATCTCTCTCTGGAAAGAGCAGGAATGAAAGTTCAACAACAACAAGTCCATCCAAGTGTTTTTTCCCTGGTAAATATTATCTTGATTCACAATCTTATACTCTTCTCTTGTTCTCTTCACTTTTCATGCACGCAGCGACAGAAAGAGATAAAAATTGGGCATCTCTCTCTCTTCCGTAGTTAGTTTTGCTCTCTTTTTTTGTTTCTCTCGTTCCTCTGTTTACGAACAACAACAAAAACTACCACAGATTGCTCTATCTTTGAGGATTTAACGGGGGATGTCTCACTGCTGCTATGCTGCCCGGTTCTGTTGTTTTGGCTCTCTCTCTCTCTCTCTCTCTGGTATTTACTAGTATGCAAGAAGAAGCAAAACGAGCTAATCTCTTCAAAAGAGCGAGGCTTCACTTTGCCACGTAAGTTGAATTGTTGTTGTGATGGTGGTTGAAAGTGGAGAGGAATCAGAAAAAAAGCAGAAGGATCTGTTTTTTTTTGCTTTTCTAACGTAAGCTTCAGGAGAGAATGACTTTATTTCAAAGTGGACTTCCATTTGTTTACGACAGACAACTACATACGACGGTCGAGAGAGTTTTTCCTCTGATGTTAAAATCCTTCCTATCAGATTTTCTACTTGAAGCTTTACCAAAGCTCTGCTTATACTGTTTTGAGTTTTCGGCCTGCCTGGGTATTTGCTATAACCATTGTAGTGGGCAGCCAAACAGAAACATGTGGGGATATTTATATATATCTGCGATTATTTCACAGAAAGGTGTACGGACATAATATCTCTCTCTCTCTCTCTCTGGAGGAGGAATTAAATTGTTCAAAAATGGGGTTTTAAAACGACAATGCTGATATGAGATGACAATCATAATGAGGATACAGTTCCAGTTTTTTAAAAAAAACTTTAAAAAATCTTTGTCCTGCCGCTGCTGTGTTCGCAGTGACCAGTAGTGCAGAGGAGGATATCCTTTCATGTACGGTGATAAGGACAAACCACGATGATGATACAACGACGGTTATAAAAAATGTGGAGATTCTTTGTTACTCTCAGAATTTTTTTTGCTGTTGTAAGCACACTTCTATTGTTCCCATGACTACTTATGTGTAAGGTTAAAAAAAGTAAGAGATATACGCAGGACAGCTTATTTACAAAAGTACCTATCTAGTTACTGCTGTTGCGTTGCAGCAAACTTTCTGTTTGTCACGAGAAACGGTTAGTTTTCCCGTTGGTTATTGTGTGGCTATATGGCTGTGCAGCAAAGCACCACACAAAATACAAACACTTTTCCGACTTGCACACACACAACAACAGCAACAACGTAATAACAATAACAGTAATATTTTTAAGTTATTTTTTTATTTCTTCATTTTCTTGTTTGCTCCTCGCTTGCCAGTTGGGGAGCTGGTGTACGGGGAAGAGGAAGAAAAAAAATACGTGAAAAAATATGTGGAAACCTAGGAAAAGAAATGTCTTATACGACGATCTACTCATTCTCGACACTAACACCATCATCGTCATCATCATTCTCCTCTTCATCCTCAACAACAGCAACAAAATGAGTTTCAAACGAAGACGAAATAACATTATTATGGTTATTATTATTATGACTGGTAAATTTGGAAGGTTGTTGGGGAAGGGAGAAAGAAATGGTTTGCCTGTTGGGGTTCACCATGTTTCTTCTCAAGAAAAGATGAAGTAGCCAACCATGTGGTCTTTTTTTCTTCTTCTTGCACGTCGTTACATCACTATCATCCTCATTTCTACCATCCTTCTTGTTCCTACTCTCTCCTGGTCTTCGTCCCACTATCCATCCGTCAGTGGTATTGTAGGTACATTTTTTTATCTACACAAAAAATGGGTATAGCCTTCTTCTTGTTGGTGCTTCCCCAAGTTGCTACTTAAAAGCAATGGCAATATTCTCAAGATTAAGGGCAGCAATCAAGGCATTATTACCTGCTTGGCCTTTGCCTGCGTTTATTGTTGTATAAGGTGTGTTTCTGTTGTTGTTGTCTTGTGTAGTGTGAGTACTAGTCTCACCACCACCACTGCCGGATGAACCTGAAGAAGGTAATGATGAGCTAAACGATAATGTGTTTGAAAACGAAGGTAGACGCAGGCATACATATCTACCTGGCAAGTAAGGTACATTATATGCATAAATGTTTACTATTTAAACCCCGGCCGTGTGTGTGTGTGTGTCATCGTCATCGTCGCCCTACATGAACGCACACACACACATTACCTGTTTCAAAGTTGTGGTGGTGGTGCGAGAGTTGTGTTTGTTGGAGATTGGGAGAGAGGGATGAACAACTTACTTCACCAACAAATCTCCTACTGCAGAGAATGATGAAGATGCAGAGAAAAAATTTTACAAACAGAAAACCACTAACTGACAATATTACTGTTGTTGTGTTGTTATTAGTATGGTAGTGGGTAGAAATGATAAATGGGATGATATAGGCAGACAAGTGGATCAAATCACGTTACCGGGTTCTGTTTAATTTCTTGGCACAGCAGCTGCCGCAGCAGCTGCTGTTGTTGCTGCTGGCTATGTATGACTCTGTGGAAAAAGGCTGTCCATGCATAAGTAATGTGTGTGTGTAACACAAGGTTGGGTTTTACCAGCAAAGTTGAGAGATCTGACGAAAGACTGTAAAACTACACAAGATGATGACTATGATGGTACTAATGATGAAACATACTAAAACTGCCAGAGAAATGAGTAGGTAGGTAGAACTGTAATAAATTTTCATAATAACAAGTAGTACTATGATGAAAAATAGCAGCAGCAACAACAAATAAACGTACGAACCAAGTAAACGAACTACATGATTGTCTTCTGGACAGGACACTTATCTGGAAACTCAGTGCTGCCGTTTTGGGGGAATTTTTTTTCTGTCAAAACGTCTGGGATTGATTTAGACGTCCTTTGGTTGTTTTAAAATGTCAAGTTCTTGTTATTCGCCTTTGTTCTCGTCGCACTCCTCTGGCCTTTTTCCCTAACACCATTATTGTGGGTTGACAATTACAGGAATTCACACACATCCACACAGTCACTCAGCTGACACAGAGCGAGCGCATTGTTAATTCCAGGGAAGGGACAGAGAGAGAGAGAGAGACAGGCATGATATCATCATCAGTCATCATTATTATTATTATGATGACACTTGAATGCAAGCTTTTTAATGCCCTTTCCTGTTGTTGTATCGAGATATCTCGTGTGTGTGTGAATGTTGTTTGTGGGCATGTAATCCACTTATTTGATGTGTTGGACATGACATGTCAAAAAATGCCGATGATGATGTAAGCGTTTGGGAATTATCTACGAGGATCGAGATACGAGGTATGTATGCATTAATATACATACCTCTCTTTACGTCTGAGTATATACCACCACTTTCCTGTATTTATTTTATTGCAAGAGATTTCATCATCTTCCTCATATCAACATCCTCACCAGTATCATCATCAACTACTCTGAAATTCCAGCGTAATAAATAACAAATCATTACATTACAGACGCTTTCATCCAGAGATCCATTCTCTGCTTTTTTTCTTCTCCTGCTGCCATGCCAGTAGTAGCAGCAGCGATCTTTTAAACTTGTACACATTCAGCAGAATGTAATGTGATCACCACCACCACAACCACCACCAGCAAAATATAAAAGCCAATTATTCCATTCACCTCTCCGTCTGTCAGAGTCACTGTCAATTTACATAATATGCAGAGTGGGTCAACTACTTTGGTTGCTACTGCTGCTGTAGTTGGAAAATGGCTACTGTGAAAAGTATATTACGTGGAGCATGCACACACACAGGATTGCTAAGACACTAAACCAATTTTTCCATCCATTTCCCTTCTTGTTTCTTCTCTGCCAGCCGTTACTTTAACTGTGACTACGTGGCTGACGATAATAATGAGTGTTGCCATTTTGTCAGTGGTCAGCTTAGTGTATAGTTGTATTTTCTTTACCATGTCAGTTAATTAAAAGGGGCAAAGGTTTTTTTAAAGCCTATCTATTCCGCGAATTTATTTTAGATGGACACCCAGTCAAGTTGATGTTGATTACGTGATTGGTGTTGAATGACAGTAAATTTGGAGAGTATTATAACCACTTACTAACGAGTTTTTGAGCTTAAATATCCCATAGAAAAAATAATGCTGTTGTTCTGGGTCGAGATTCAATTAATTTATACGGCGGCTAAAGGGATATACAAATTGTGGAAGCATTTATAATTTTTTTTGTTGTGTTTATTTTGACCACTTACCTTGGATGTCAGTTCGGTTACCTTTTTGCGTCATCTACAGATAACGTGACAATGATGTCATGCTAACGAAAATAGCTAATCCTAAAATACTTCACGGCGGAAAGAAATGCCAACTAGGGAAGCTTCCAAAATAAATAAAAAAAAGTTTTCTTCAAACTTGTAGAAAGGGAAAAGGTGATGGGGAATCCACACCACCGCCACCATTCGCGCGATTACACTGCCAATCCGATTCCAATTTATTTTCTCTGTGTGTTGTTTGTTACCCTTTTTACTGCTCTTTTTTGTTTCTGATGACAGGCTTAGCGAAACGATGATGATAATGATGCCCTGTCTGTTTCCCTGGTTGGCATTTTGTTTCTTCCGTTTTAATGGCAAACAATACCCACCGACCATTTGCATTTGACCATGAAGGACGCCTACACTAGCGTATTTGCCTTCCCTTCCCTGGTGTAATATCCAAAACACCGTCATCATTGCCATTATCGTTTGCTATTGTCCGTTCAGCAAAAAAAACATTTCTTTTCCATCATTCTAGGAAAAACCTGACCAAGGCTCATTTTTAGTCATGCATAGGCA